>OZ023211.1:11095035-11287535 GCA_963995525.1 Escarpia spicata
TAGATAGTGGCTTCTTGCTTTATTGTGTATTAAAGTGAATAGTTGATTTAACTGAAATTAATTGGAGTTAATTGAAGGTAGTTGAATTTAAGTTCAGCGCTTATTTTATTTTATTGAGAAAAAAGAGATGTTAATTTCATTTAACTGATCTGATAAATGTGTATACACACGCACGCACGCACGCACGCACGCACGCACGTACACGATAACACTTTTTGGGGTTTGATAAACGCTTTTGATGGCAGTTTACTTTCAACATATTTATTCTAGTATTAATGGCGTTTAAAAACGAGGCACTGAAAGTGTCGCTTTTAATAATGGAATACGTGTTGCTTCTTTAGGTTCAAATGGAGCCAATGTTAGTGATAAAACTGTTGCGAGAGATATGTAAAGTATGTGAACGTTTCTCGATTACCTGCACTGTCCGCCGATTACAATATCTACAGGTGAAACATCTGCGGGTGAATTAGGGGATCGTGAAAACTCCCGTAAGGAATTGAGTATTCTGATGACAACAAAATCTGTAAGGTCGCAACTCGAATCCAATACTGAAATGGCGATGTTCTTGCCAGGTAATATATCTTTCTCGATCTTTTTTATGGCTATGCGTATCGCAGTCCGAATGCTGCAATCGATCTTGACGTCATAGATCTTATTTATACCAAGAACTGTCATTTTCAGTTTGTTAGGCAACATTTCTTCTATATATTCGTAACTGACTTCGGGAAACATTTGTCCTTGTGCACATTCCTCATCAGTAATGTTCGCAATATACCCCCCTTCCGTTCCCATATAATCGTTTGTGTCGTTAGTCCACGAGTTACCAACTTCACCTTCATCCGCGGGAGACGTGTGGCTGGTTTTTACCAATAGAACACATATCGTTACAATGTTGAGCAGCAACATGTTTCGTCCAACTAAGTTGCACCGCCTGCAACAAAATAAAAGAAGCTAATTATTAGTAACTCCATATATAATATTCGTGTTTACTCATATGCAAACCAAACGTGACACTTAGATGCTAGATCAACTATTGCATATTAAGATTTAAGAGAGCGCGATAACTTGGTGGTTAGCGGGCCCGCCTAACATGCCAGCGCTCTGAATTAAAAACTGGACTTGACTCGGAGATCATGTTAATAATAATAATTACGACAGCATATCAGGCTTACCTCTAATTATTTATGTAAAGTTAAAGGAGTGGTTGTAACATTAACATAATGTCTTTAATTAATTGAGTACGCGTATGTAGAGTTTAAGGCATGCCTTTAATTGATTAAGTACGCGTATTTAATTGTAACCTGAGTTAGGTTCTGAATGGTTATACAGTTCAATATGCATTCTTAATAATTAAAGACATGCCTTTAATTAATTAAGTACGCATGCATATTTAATTGTGACCAATAAGAATCAGCGACATAAACTCCTCTTAATACATTTCGCCGGTTTGATTGGTTACCATTAAATGCGCGTACTTAATTAATTAAAGGCATGCCTTTAACTTTACATACGCATAATTAATTAATTAAAGGCATTATTTGAATGTTACAACCACGCCTTTAACTCTACATACGCGTATTAAAATAATTAAAGGCGTGACTTTAATTATTAAAGCTGAGCCTGATATTACTTACTTATTTACTTACTGCTCCCGTAACCCGCCTGGGTCATAGGGGCGCTGCAGTGTTGAATGTTTCACCAGTCGACGCCCGTCTTCGCGGTTGTGTGCTAAAGTCTTAGTGCTAATGTCTCATTCTGCAATAATGTCTGACCATCTCTTCCTTTGTGTTCCCTGTCTTTTTTTCCCCGGCACTGTTCCCTGTAGTATTGTTTTTGTGAGCCTGCTTGATCGTGTTACATGGCCATACCATCTCAGTTTCCTCTTTTTTACAGTGGTCAGCAGGTCTTCGTAATGTCCCACATGTTGAGTCATGCTTTTTCTGATTTCATCGTTGGTGATGTGGTCCGTGTAGGAAATACCGAGGATTCTTCGGTAGCATTTCATTTCCAATGCAGCAATTCTTCTTTGCAGTTCCGCTGTGAGGGTCCATGATTCGCATGCATACAAAAAGATGGAAAGGACCAGTGTACGTACTAGTTTAAGTATGGTGTGTGACACTGTCACAAGGGTTGGGCGATGCGCCTAGTGCTGTAGCGTAGTGTAATGGTTAGTAGCTTGCTTCTGACCTCCCGCTTTCAGCTTCAGCCGCCAGTTAGCCTCATCTGGGGTGAAAAGAAAGCCGAGTGCATAAGTCTTTCCTTCTGGTATATAGCCTCTCCTCAATCAACTGCATGGGATCTAGTGGTCCAGCCACGAAAAACCTTGGCGGAGTAGCATGAGCCCGTAATTAGCGGGGTGCATGGCGCACCAGTGTGTGGACATGTCCCGACCGCCACAAATTATGTTCCAGCTATGGATCAAATAGCCGCCTGGAGAGGGATGGGCTCCACCAAGTTAGAAAATCTGCTTACTGGCATGGCTTTAACATTACATTCGTATTTAATTAATTAAGGGCGTTATCGTAATGCTACAACCACGCCTTTAACATTGCATACGCGTACTTAAATAATTAAAGAAATGCCATTAAATAATTAAAGGTGAGCGTAAAGTGCTGTCATATCCGTCTTAATTTTGGACGTAAAAACAATGAGGACGACAAGCACCCTGGCAATGACCACCTTCAGTGCCAGCATACGATGCCGGTTTGGAGGTAATTTCTGGGCCCGTATGCATGGAGCGCGGATAACTCCTTTATCCGCGTTTAGCGGCTATGCGGCGGATAAACGTAATAAATTGGTATGCATGACGCACGGATAGGACTATCCGGTGACGTAAACGCGGATAAAGTTATGCACACACAGGCCACGTATAGTGGCCTATTCGCCAGATAAAACTGGCGGCTCTCGTTCTGCAACGCTACCGACATAGTTATAAAGTTTCGCTGTAGACGACAAGACGTCGTGGGCATAAATATTACAGACGCAACACCAAGAAATTGAGGTTTGGATCGTTGATGCCGCTGCTACAAGCGCTCGTAACACAGCGATATCATGACAGCGGCATTTTTCAGGACGACTTATTAGGATTTACTAGTCTAACGTACATATTGAACTAAAAAATTAGCGCCAAGCAGACGGGAACAGTTTTATTAAGTTAATTTTAATGGCATTATTATTTGTCAACAATGAATAACCTGCTAATTGCATTGCGCAGTCTGCACCAATACACCCTGGGTTGGTTACTTTTCTACTAGTATCACATAGTTTTAAAAGACGCAACCGATGAATTTATGTCATATATGTAAATCGAAACACAGTGATGTTAGATCCAAGGTTTTTGTAGCATAATCCAGCGCATTCTCAGTTTGCTCAGATCCAGTAACTGCGCCCAACAACGTTTTTAATTGATGGAACACAAATACAGCTTTGACATTGTCATTGACATTGTCAGAGAATGAGCATGACTTTGTTAATGACAAGAGGAAGGTATATAATCAAATATACTTATGTCGGCGTAGGTGATTTACTGGTTTCACTATACTATGGAGTAGGCACCGGAACAATTCACAACTACTACGATGTTGTCGGTAAACAGGTAAAAGCAACCAGACGAAAACAACACCAAATAAACCTTGGGCTTGGGTATCACGAATACATGTCCATTGTATGTCCAGGGAGCAGATCATTAATTTAATGTTATAAAATAAAATTATTACATTTAGGCGCCATTCCAACCATCGTTGCTCGGTGCGACGTAAACCGTGTTCTACAACGTGAGTTTTAAATACGTTATCCATCGTTGATCAGTTAAGGCATATTTGCGTAAAATATGCTGTTTTTCAACAATAAATCACTCGCACTGTTAACGTATATTGGCGTTTGCGCATTTTAGTCACGTCATTGATATTACCAAAACTTCCTTATATAAATCGTGAGTGTTGACGACATTGCAAGTCCAATCGGTGAAGGTCATCAGTATGTGTTGGATGCTGGAGCTTTGTCCCATTGCATCCTTAGGCTTTGGCCAAATAGAATGTCCAGATATCGAGGACTTTGCATGCTATACTGTGACTACCTGACTACCTGATATGGAAGTTTGGTAAATCCTTCTTTGTCTTTGATGGATATCACAACAGCACTCGCCAGAATTGAGGCAATAACGCGTCACATCTGTATGACATCATTCTAGTTTTAGTACGCGCGCCGCAACGCCGAAAGCACGGGCAAACAAATGCGTCGAACAACAGTAAAAATAGCTTGACGCGCCTTTTCAAAATAATAAGCTATTAGAAACTGACATCCCTATGGCGAAACTGTATCCTGCAAATGTAGAAAGATATTCGAATGCATAGTTAATACAGTGACTGCAATGTCGCGGCCTTTCTTCGAGCGAAGTTTGTTTGAAACTGGCAGAAAATTGGTCGTCTCGTTTGGTTATGCTTGCAACAACGATATGACCAGCAATTTGTATTTTCAATAATTATGCCTGATACATATATAATACATATTGTCACTCACTGACGTGATGTTTTTTTTCATTTTAATTATGTATTTGTATTATTTATTTATTTTAAAGCAGTGATTAATTGTTTGTTATCTATTAGTTTTATGTACAGCACTATCAACATTGATGGATACGGTGCTGCATAAACCAAACAGTTATATTATACTAGTTAAATACGCACTTTAGTCAGTACAGCTGTATATACTTATTTGTCCGATACCTTATTTCACATAAGGCAAGTTATTTCTTTACAATGGTATATTTTATATCATATTTTTATTCTTTCTTAAATTGTTATGATAGTGATTATGTTTTGCTAATGATGTATTTTAATATGGACATGTTTTTTATCCGGATACACGGCATTAGACAATTAGCTTATTATTATTGTGTGTGTGTGTGTGTGTGTGTGTGTGTGTGTGTGTGTGTGTGTGTGTGTGTGTGTGTGTGTGTGTGTGTGTGTGTGTGTGTGTGTGTGTGTGTGTGTGTGTGTGTGTGTGTGTGTGTGTGTGTGTGTGTGTGTGTGTGTGTGTGTGTGTGTGTGTGTGTGTGTGTGTGTGTGTGTGTGTGTGTGTGTGTGTGTAGGCTTACTCTCTTAAATTACATTAATATATGTTGTTTTTACACAAATCTGAGGAAACCTTCGTGTGAAGAGTCAAAATTCTAAATTACTATTGATTTAGTTATGTCATCGACTGAGTACAAACAAACTGTTAAAAAGTTGTCTTAATTGTGAAATAATTAACATTATCTAACACAAATACTTAACTTGACTCTTGACTCTTGAGCTAAATTTCGGGAAAGGGGGGAAATAAACACCCCGTGGGTGCTGTCAATGAGCGTATCGTGAATCATTGTTACTAGTCCTATAACTGCAATGCTTGTTAACCATGCTGGACAACCAGTGTTATACTGGCGACCTAGAATACATTAACACAATAGCGTTTATCGCCAATGGCAATGATCCAACATGTAAACAATGCCAAAACGTCAATGTCTTTTCCGGTTTTTGTTCGCGCACGCGCAAAAGCACCACACGTCATGTACTATATTTAGAGCTACGCCTCAATGCTGGCGAGTGTTATCCACACACTAAGCCAACGCACATATGAAACGAGTGGGAGAAAAAACTGGTGCATATGTTACGTTCACCGATGACACAAGGATGACGGCAAATAAGGGTGTCTTCCCTGCAAACAAAAACAACAAGCACAATTTCATCAGTTTGTTGAACGGATACTTTTAGCACAGGACGTCAAACAAAACCTGCCGAAGATGATGCAGATCAGCTGATTTTGCAGCCAGCAAACATTTTTGTGAATTTTTCATTAATTAACATAACAGGTTGCCACTTGTGATATTAATTAGTGCATAATGCAGCGATTTTATCTGACTTAAGTTTTTGTGTGGAGCGCAGTAGCATATTGGTTACTCAATCAAGAGAACTCGGTTTCGAATCCGTTGCCGTGTCGAATCTTGGGCAAGTTCGTTTACTCTACGTTGCTACAGTTCACTCAGCTGTATGAATGGCTATAGACAGTGGCGGATATTTGTGTACGAATACTCTTCTCACATTAACTGCAGCGTGGCTGAATGCTTCCCAGAGAAGTCTCGATAGTGTTCAATTCAAAACGTTTGCCAGGGAGTAAAGCTTAAAGCGCTTTGAACAGTTCAAAGGACTGGGTACTGCAGTATATGAAAATTTACCTTTTTGCGCGAGAGAGATGTATTATGTACATCGCATCACGGAAGAGTTATTTATAATTATTATGTGCAGTGCTAAATGCATTTGTGTTACATTACGTATACGGTCAATGTTCATGACAGTAGCACGTGTATGTGGTAATGCTGATTATGATCCTGTTATATGGGAGAGAATACGTCAATTTTTCCTCAATTAAGCTTATTAGCTAGATTCATATATTTATATGTTGACCTTATATCAAGGGTTAATTTTAATTATTATACACAATGTTCCCCTGTTAAATATACTTGCGTTATGTTACATGTACGATAGGTGCTCATTATAGTAAGATACTTGTAAGTATGCTGAGCATAATCATATTATGTAGGAGACGAATTGGACAAGTAATTCCAGCATGTAGTGATACCAACAAGCATTTTAATTTAAAAAAGTAAGGCAATATTAAAATATTTTAATGTCTGTGTATGTTGTTTTGTTCTCTGAATATAATATGTGCGTATGTATGGACACGCATTTGGATTTTCTTGCTCATTCTTTGTTTCGAAAAAAAAATCTTAACGAAATCGTACAGGAAAAAGCTACTGAGGGGGCCCAACATTTGCATAATTTTTACAATGTTCCCCAATTTTTATAGCTGCATACGTTTTAGCATGTTTTCTAGGACAAAACTGCAAGAATTGCTTTTGTTCCAACATGACCCTATTTTGGCCATAAACGTCCTGGACTATTGATATTCGCATTGCTTAAAGCGATTCTTGGAAAATGTTAATCTCTGTAATGTACGCAATTGTTAAATAATCCTGTTAATATGATTATTTCATGTAATAATATGCCTTTATTTAATTAAAATTATGTTTTATTAATCACTAATGACCCTGACAATATATCGAAAAAATAACTGCACCTTGGCCTCACCTTCACGATCAGTATAAGGCATGCTCATGAATATTCGGGACTGTCCGTCAAACTTCGATTAGCTACTCCTAGTTAATAGACGCAGGAAAAACGTCATCAATGTGTGTGTACTTGGATTAGCTACCGCCTTGCGAATGAGTCGTGACCGATAAAATTATCAAAATGAAACGTGGACTAGCTGCTGTTTATGTCACAGATTCAGCAAAAAAAAAATATATATATGGAATAAAAGGGGAATAAACATAGCGACGGCTCTTGACAGATATGAAAACACCACCTGTACGAAGCCGCGATGGCGATGACATATTGAATGATTGGCATTATTTTTGCTAGAATATAAAAAATATGGTACTATATACCATGTTCCTTTTTCACTAGGTACGTCTGGCTAGATATTTTGAAGTTTAGTTTTAATGAAACGTTTAGATAACAGAAACTTTAAACAAAAATGGTTTCATTCAGTAATGAAACCAACAGTTTTACTGGGAGTGCAATAATGATTTGTTCTGCCCATCATTTTACAGTAAAAGATATTGAATTTACTTCTGTCGAACTCCTGTTTCGATGACAAATAAAATTGTCATTGAATGATGGAAATAAAGTTATAAAATTACAAAACTTTAAAAGTAACGCATATTTTAAAACACTGTTTTCAGTCATCATTGGTGTATTTAACTCAAGTAGGTCCCTAAAACATTTTGAATGTTGTAGAACATTTATATTTTATGAATTTTCAACATTATTGTAAAAGCAATTTTGTCGACACCTTTTTATACACTACTCCCAGTATAGTTCACGTAACACAAACGTGTATCAACAAATTTTGAAGAATATGTTGCAGAACACAATCCAAACATGATGAGCATAAGAAAGCATAATTTTTTTTATGTACTTCTATTTTGTAACATAATGACGGGATGATGTGCATTTGTATGCACAAATCGATCGATTGCACAAATATGCATTTTGATACACAATGCTATCAGATGCACACATCCATTCGAAACTCGAAGTGAGGTACAACTTCGCAGTAGATGTCGCACAGAACAGAATGGGGCAGGACAAAGTCAGGCACCATCTTATGTCAGGTGACCCATTGTCCAATTAATGGCACTGTTAACTAGAGCTCTTCAATTTCCTCTTTCCATCAGCTCAGCTATTCAATGTGCAAATAAACAAAGTTGAATTTAGGTAACTGGGCGTAAATATGAGTTAACTAATTCAACACTATGCAGATTAGTTCAGTTTCGAAATTAGATTATGGGACTTATCACCAAGTGTACAGCTGGCTAAATGGAAAAGAAATACAAGAGAACCTTGTTATGCTAATTCAGTCAGACTAAAATCCCAATCCATTAGTTTGGCCAACTTTTAATTTGCTTCTATATAATTACCTGTATGCATCATATACACTGCACGGGAACCTTCTGATAACTTTCTAGTTATCAGAAATTCCACTTATTAGTATTGTCATGGGTCCCTGGAGGTTCGACCTTATCCAGAGTGTACTCTATGTTTTCCTTTATTTTTGGGCCATTCTCGTGAAAAGTGTACAGTAATGTGCTATTCACATGATGCAGTGCGACTTGATCTGATCTATTATTAGATTTTAAAATATACATATTCATGGATAAAAATATGCTGCTGTCCAAAATTTGTGCATCGCAAAATTCCGTGGCAACACGGTATTGTGTACTTTTTAACAAACCTAAAACGTTTATATTGAATGATGACATGCCAGCCAGGTTTACTAACAGTATCAATCGTAGATGTAGCATTAGAAACTGTCTATGGACGTACGAATATCACATTTTCATTTTCGGTTCAAATAAGTGGGGAAACGGGGACTTTTCAAAACCGGTTGACTGGAATTTGGAAAGACAAGACCCGTAGACACACAAACTCAAATCCCAGATTTAGGCAAACAAATTACATCCACGACCAGGTTAATCCTATGGTTGCATATATGTTAGTGTGCATTTTCATTCACTGCATGGCAAATACTTGACAATGCAGTCGTACTAACTAGAAAGGCGAGACCCTTGCCTAGGGCTAGGCGAGTTACTGTAGTAGACGCTCAACAGACTCCGTGACACTTCCAGCGGCAGCCGACACCGACTGCAGCCGTCCGCGTACGTTATAATTCTACTTAATCGAAACGTTACTAGGCTGACGGCATTGGGAAGCAGGATAAATAAACAATACATACGCTTCCTACACTTTATAAAAATATATGTCAATATACATATGCCTACAAATTGCTTATTTACAATGCCATTGATTGAATCAACACACCTCGGAATTTGACATGTTGGCTGTGTGTGACGTCAACGGTCTTTGTGTGGTTCACTGCGAGTGCACGAATATTCATTATACTCGGGTTGCAGAATTAATCATCCACGTGGCACCAAGCTCAAAATGATTCGCGTAAACACAATTATTTATTGGCTTTTTGCGCAGATAACACCCAAATTATGCATAAACATGCAAGACATAACTAGCAGAGAAAGTACTTATGAGAAATTACCACGTTTTGATGCAGTATAGCTCGAATGTATATTAACTTACAAAGAATCGCTTTAACACCAACGTCGTCGGCAACGAGAATGTATGATAATACCGCCTGGCGTACATCCTGATTCCTCTGTTCATTGTGCAGATAGTAACATTGACTTTCAAGAATCGTAGCACGGTTTGCACACCACACATGCATGCAGTATGCCAAAGATCCGGAGATGGTTATGGGCCTGATATGTTATGGTGACATTTGCATTGACGACCGCCATCTTTAAAGAAAGGTTGATTAAAATGTCCGATAAGCTAAACTTTGAAATGTTTGACCACTAATACCTAGAAACTAACATCAAAAGTATGGATCTATGTGACGCAGTTATTACGATACGAGGAAACTGGATTTGGTGGCCATTTTTCAAGATGGGTGCCACGCCAAGAAACACATTTTCATAGGTGGCATCTACCTGTACAGGGAACGTAAGGTCGTAGACAGCATCTCTGGCAGGTCAAACATTTGCTGTAGGGGAAAGTAAAAATTTCTGGACTTGGCCACAAGACCAGAAAAGTTTGCTAATGCTATGCCTACGGCATGTCTGTCATGGCCTGCCTTATTATATCAGTTATCGGCTTACGACATTATGATTAGTCAGTGTGTGGGGGGTGTATGGGTGTGTGTGTGCGCGCGCGTGTGTGTGTATATATATATATATATATATATAATCATATATAAATATATATATACATATATATGTGTGTGTGTGTGTGTGTGTGTGTGTGTGTGTGTGTGTGTGTGTGTGTGTGTGTGTGTG
The DNA here is from genome assembly GCA_963995525.1 of Escarpia spicata. Lineage (NCBI taxonomy): Eukaryota > Metazoa > Annelida > Polychaeta > Sabellida > Siboglinidae > Escarpia > Escarpia spicata. The sequence goes on from OZ023211.1 coordinate 11,105,483, forward strand.
TGTGTGTGTGTGTGTGTGTGTGTGTGTGTGTGTGTGTGTGTGTGTGTGTGTGTGTGTGTGTGTGTGTGTGTGTGTGTGTGTGTGTGTGTGTGTGTGTGTGTGTATATATATGTATATATATATATATATATATATGATTATATATATATATAAAGAAAGCGAAGGATATCACAAAGTACAAACAAGAGATCATACGAGAAACGATTATAACAACAAAGAAGAACACACCTGAAGAAAGCCAGAATAACACAGGCCTTAGGCCGAGACTGACTAATTGCACTTCTTGACAAGCAGGGTAGGGAAATACAAGACCAAGGTACGATCATAGAACGAATAGAGGAATTCTACAATTAGCTATACGACAGTGAACAGAGTACCATAATTCACACCGATCCGAAAGAGGTACCAGAGATAACACCATGATAGGTGAAAGCAGCGCTAAGGGATATGATATAGAATATCACAACATCAAACTTTATGTTTCGTTTTGTCCTGGTGGAGATGGCCAACTAAACTCAATGGATCGTCTGTGCTGTTGCCTAGAAGAAATTGGTGAATGGTCTCGGACCAATTTACTGAAGTTAAATGATCAGAAGACGGATGTCATGGTGTTTGGCACTAAACAGAAGTTGCACTGCTAAAGGAGATACGCATTTTTGACACTACTTTGACTTCGTCTTCAATTGCGCGCAACCTGGGGGTTATATTTGATCAATCTCTCAACATGACTAACCACATAAGTGCCATTTGCCGAACAGCGTATATGCACCTCCACAACATCAGTCGTATCAGGCGATACCTCACAACAGATGCGACTAAATCACTTGTGCATGCTTTCGTCGTATCTAGATTGGACTACGGGAACGCGTTACTGGCTGGACTACCACGTGACCACATTCACAAACTCCAGCGAAACCAAAACATGGCAGCCAGAATCATCACGTTCACACCTCGCCGTGACCACATAACTCCGGTTCTAAATTAATTGCCAATCAAATGCCGAATCGAGTTTAAAATACTCCTTTATTTGTTCAGATGTCTGAACGGGACGGCGCCGCTGTATCTTGCCAACCTGCTAACGCACACGTTCATCTGAACAACTTTTACTTGAAGTCCCACGAACGAACCTGGTCAGTTTCGGGGACAGGTCCTTTCGTGTGATTGGACCTCGACTATGGATGCACTGCCCATTGCTATCAAGTGCAGTAGAACTCTGTCGGCGTTCAGAAAGACACTAAAGACGCACATGTTCAAAACTCAATACTGCTGACATTTTTAACATTTCATTTGAGGACATTTTACTGCATATCTTACTTTTATACATATAGATATATTATTTTGAGTGCATGTATCAGTATTTATTTATGTATGAGTGCGGGCGTGCATGTGTATGAGTATGTATGTATAGGTATGCATACATGTAAATACAGTAATAACATGTTTAATTTATCTAACTTTATTTATTTATTTAATGAATAGTTTTAATATAACTAACTTAATTTGTTATACATTTTATCTGAAATATCTTTTTTTGCAGTTTTTATATAGTTTACATTGAATTGCTTGATTGAATTTTATTGTACAGCGCTTTGAGCACATTATGGATATTGCGCTCTATAAATATTAAATATTATTATTATTATGAAGAACGGGAAGGCATCAGGCAACGACCATGTAAACACTGAAATATCAAAAGCAGGAGAAGATACCATCTCTAAAACACTAACTATGCTGTATATTAAATGCTTTTCTGAAACACGAATACCCACCGCATGGAAGAACGCAAAGACGGTGATAATCTTCAAGAAAGGAAATAAGAAAGACTTTAAAAACTACAGACGAACATGTCTGTTATCTAATTATTCACAAAAATACGAACGAATAGGCTCGAGAAGACACTCAATGAAAACCAACCACGAGAGCCAGCAAGATCCAGTAGCAAGTACTCAACGACAGATCACACCCGCGTAGGAAACCAGCTGAAGGAGAAGTGCCGAGAATATAATATCGAACTTCTGAAAGACATCTACACCAACAGTTCGATGACAGTCCATCTACATAAAAAAGCAACAGTATCAACACCAAGAGAGGAGTACGACAGGGTAACACTATATCGCCCAAGCAGTTTACTGCAAGAAGTATGTTAAACATCACATATTGGGAGAGAACAACAAACTTCTGGATAAGAGAGAGGAACAAATCAGAAGACAGAAATAGACCTGGGCAGGGCACATCAGTAGACTATGACATAACCGATGGACATCGCGTATCACTACCTGGAGACCTTACTATGGGAAACGATCTAGAGGAAGAAGGGCACCATCTGCAGGTGGTAACGCAACACAGGCAGATCTTGAAACGATATGCTGAGGCCTTCACCCAACCACGGGACACTACAGCTGCACACTAATGACAATGATATATATATATATATATACAAACACACACACTCACACACACACACATATATATATATGATAGGTTTTCGGCACGCGCAGTAACCCTGCCTTCGATTGGCAACAGGCTTAAGGACAGTTCACAGTTGTGAATATTTACCTATTCATACACCTAACTAATTCTCAGATTGCACGTCCTATCCCTTAAATTAGTACGCTAATTAAAATGTAAATAACACGTTCTAGTCGTTCAAATAGAGCAAGGTCACAGCGGCTGGTTTAGTTATGTAACAGCTTTATGCTTTATATGACAAGGTGTATGCGATGCCAAAGGACATGTTGCATTTAAAACAACAGTCGTCATGACAACAGGCGTAAGCTTTACATGCATTTATTTACTATTACTATGGTTATGCAATTCATTTGCAACAAACATTTGACTAATTAGTATTTCATGCTAAATAGTAAATATTATGTAACAAATTATATATATGACTTATTTAAAACACTTTCTAACACGAATTGTTCGCAACTATTTGCTGTGCGTACATGATCGGCCCCTTGAGTCGTGACATTTAAATACATTGACTCATTCTTGGCCATTGTAATACAACATAGCCTCAATTTGCAAAACGTGTTTTGTACAGTTAGCAATAGATATTTTGTCAAAAACTGGCTTTTGTCTTTGATAGTCGTATGTATTTCACTCAAAATTACTTTTGTTTCGACGACACCGCGCCAGCCCGGAGGCGAAATTTGTACGCGACCCTGATATTGGTTATAACACACACACACACACACACACACACACACACACACACACACACACACACACACACACACATATGGGTAATTTTGAAGAGGGGGCTGCGAACATTACGCTTGTCAAATTAAAGTCGATAAATACAAAATATGTGCAGAAATAACCTCGGCGGCGGCCATTTTTCCATTTTGAAGGTCATAGAGTGACGGGACAAGGTGACAGACACTAAAATGGGATTAAGTACCCTCAAAAGATTGTATGTACCAGTTTCACCAAAAATGCATCTAGAACTTTATAGAAGCACATTTCGGAGATTATATTCTTGTAGGTGTATTTAAAACCATCATTGAGCCTCGAAGGGTGCCGCAGTCAACCACAAATCATTTACGATTTCTCCATAGTCGGCATTTACATGTCACCTGACAGCGTGAAATGTTGGGGAAAGAAGTCCTCAGCACTTTGAATGGCGAGATATGACTTTGTGTATATCTAGATATATCTTTATGGGTAGACTGGGATTGCCAGTTTGTCTGGCGTGCGCCAAAATATAACGATGTATTTTAGATAAATATTGATACCAATGGCAACTAATGACGGTGTGACACATACGCATATGTGTTCAGAGTTGGCAGGAGTGGGTCCAGAGAGGGTAGTCTGGGGGGCACAAAGTCCTCCACTGGTGGCCGAACCAAACGGTATATAACAAATTTCGCCACTGCACCGCCGTCATATTCGTAACATTCATCCTCGCAAGCCAGGGGTGGTGACTACCTTCACTACCCCTGGCACATCTCCTACCAGTTACGTCAGTGTTACGTGTAATGCAGCTGAATTGTGCCAAATGAAAATTAAATCGACTTGACCAGAAAAAAAACAGTGGTTCAAAATGCATTGCTTTTCAGGTTATTTTGCGGTATTTTTTTCGAATGTAATTCATACATATTTTTTTAATGAGTCCCATATATCCCATTTGTATTAAATACTACGAAAGCGGAACGAAAGCTATTAGAATTCATGCCTTTTAAACCCAAACTGCGTTCCAGTGAGTTTGAGCTAACGACTGTAGTAATATTTGTTTTCATCAAGTCAATAGCGTTCAATTTTCCCATCTTGTGCAATCAGATTCCCAGTTGTTAGATAGATTAATAAACACTGCGTAGCTACCTATTATTTCATTACTACTCCGAAATTTCAACCACATAATATTTTGCCGTCTACATCTACATTGGCGTCATTGCATCCATCGGCGACGGAGGGGGGCATGGATCTGCACGTAGGTATTGCGCTACGCCAGATGTGAAGGTGCATGTAAATGTTTGTACAAAGTGCGAGTAATGTATGAACAAACTGCGAGTAAAAGGATAATCCAAACAACAAACAGAACAAAACAGTGCGATGAGAACGCACGAAAGTCACATAAGCTCTGCGTGGTTGGTGTTATACTATACACCAGAGGCGTCACAGGTTATTTCGGGTAGCCTCTATTCAACGTAGGCCAAGGGCTAGGTCTGACTGTGTAGCCTGTAGGCTATTTTTTACGAGCGCACGTGATTTTTCACACAATGCAACGAATAGATTCTACTTCATCATGTTGCAATACACTTCACCATGTTGTATGCATAAGTTTAGCCGTATATTATAGGGTATATGTATAACTTACATTGGTGGGTCTTGACAATCGCGGAGTGTGCAGTGTTTCTATTAATGCCCTACAGATAATGTTACCTCTTCTAATCTAGACCAGCGTTTCTCTCCCCCATCTTTTGAATACAATGATATCATTACGTGATTACTTATTCGGTAACGGTGTAGCGCTAAATTGACGGATTCGCTACTTCACGTATTGTTTACGTCATAATCAAAATGATGCGCGTGACTGCCTTTTCTAGCATACACGTGACTGGACTGGCTTGACTTCGGCTCCTCCCAAAGGTGCATGAAATCGAAAGAGACGGCGGGAGCTGTCTCATCAATGGTGCCCCAACAACCGCCTTGTGTGTGTGTTTGTGCGTGCGTGTGTGCGTGCGTGCGTGTGTGTGCGTGGTTGAGCGTGTGTGTGTGTGTGTGTGTGTGTGTGTGTGTGTGTGTGTGTGTGTGTGTGTGTGTGTGTGTGTGTCAATGTGCGTGTGTGTGTGCGTGTGACTGCGTGCGTGCGTGCGTGCGTGTGTGTACGAATAGTCGTCGCGCATTAACAAATGTGTAACAGACAAATGGCCAAATCAGATTATTATACAAATATGGTCATAAATAAGTCTGATAACCCGCGTCAGTTATGGAACTGCATCAATAACATTCTGCACAGACAGCCTACTCCATCGCTTCCTGATCATGTGTCAATTAAGTTTCCATGTGATTCGTTCTCTAGTCACTTTAAGAAAAAAATCAGTATTATTCGTTCTGCTTTCCCACGTCATTATTTAAGTAATGTCAGTGTGGACTTTCCACAAGTAAATTCTCTACTTGTATCATTTGAACCTGCAACAGTTGATGAAGTCCTCCCAAATAAATCTTGTGCACTTGATCCATTTCCAGCAATACTGCTAAAAGCATGTCTCGATACACTAATTGGACCTATAACAAATATTACAAATGCATCAGTTTGCTCTGGCTGTTTTCCTAAATATTTCAAATATAAATATGTCACAACACTTATTAAGAAGTCATCTCTGCCTAAACAAGACCTAAACAATAATAGACCTATTTCTAACCTCAGTTTTATTTCCAAAATACGAGACAAGGTTGTAGCAAGTCGTCTAAGGTCTCACATTAGCACAAATGTCTTAACTAATGTGTCACAATCAGCATATAGGCAGTTTCATTCAACAGAGACTGCCCTCTTAAATGTTCATAATGACATTAACTTGAACAATAATAATGGTAAAATTACTGCACTTACTTTATTAGATCTCTCTGCCGCTTTTGACACGATTGATCACAACTTTCCCATTGAACGCTTATTGAAGTGGTACGGCATATCTGGCACAGCTATAAGCTGGTTTTCTTCATATCTTACTGATAGATACCAAACCATAAAGATTGGAAATTGCTTTTCAGCTGCACTGCCGGCATTATTTGGTGTTCCCCAGGGTTCAGTTGGGCCTTTGCTTTTTACTCTTTACGCCACGCCATTAAGCTATTTTATACAAAGACATAACTTGGATCATCATCTTTATGCTGATGATACTTAGATCTACATTTCGTTGGCTACCCCGGATACAAATCGCTCCCTTAAACAACTTAGTGATTGCCTTCAAGATATCTTCCACCGGATGACTGACAGCAAGTTTAAATTAAATGCAAATAAAACTGAATTGATCATTATCGGTACTCCAATGCAGCGTAGTAAACTGTGTGGTTTTTTCCCTACGCGTATTTTGAATCAGTATATCACGCCAGCAACCTCGGTGCGGAATCGAGGAGTGATCTTTGATAGTAACTTCAATTTCCGACAACACATATCTCAAACATGTCGCTGCTGTTTTTATCATATTTGTAATCTTCGCCGTATTCGCCGGTATATGTCATTTTCTGTTGCTAAAACTATTGCAACAGCGCTTGTTAGCAGCAAACATGACTATTGCAATTACCTCCTGTGTAATATCGCTAGCAAGGATATCACAAAACTTCAGCGTGTCCAAAATTGTCTAGCAAGTATAGTTTCAAGATCTCCTCATTTTTCTTGCTCTGTACCACTTTTGAAATCTTTGCATTGGTTTCCTGTACGATATCGTAAATAATATTTAAGATCTGCACAATTACATACCAGGCACTGTCCAATAAACAACCATCTTATTTGTATTAATTACTTACTCATGTAAGAAAACCTATCCAGCGTCGATCATCTAGTTCTGACCTACTTCTTGTTCCTAGAGTCAACACTAACATTGGAACTAGGGCTTTTTTGTTGCTGCACAACTCTTTGGAATACGCTCCCTCGTAGTGTTAGATCAGTTGAAAATATTCAAAAATTCCGTCGTCATTTAAAAACTTATCTTTACACACACACACACATATATATATATATATATATATATATCCGATATCCAGTCATCAGGACTGCTCAAAGCGCTTTACACCTTACTCCCTGGTAAACCTCTCGTCTTCTCTGGAAATCATCTCACCAGGCTGCAATTAATGCGCGAAGACTATTCGTACACAAATATCCACCACTATCTGTAGCAAGGTACTCATTCATACAGCTGAGTGAACTGGAGCAATACATAGTGAACGAACTTGCCCAAGGTTCGACACCGCCGCACAGGATTCGAACTCGGATTCTCTCAGTCGAGAGTCCGAAACGCTAGCCACTACACCACGGCGCTTCTCATATAGGGCCTACTTTATAAAAGCGTAGAACCGATTTCCAGATAACCATTCATAAAACAACCTATCACTGGACACGCAACCGTGTCGTGTTCCATGGTCTAGATCAGTGCTTCTCAACCGTTTTAACTTCCCGTCACACTTACTTTCGAGTTTGCTTGACCCACGTGGCTCACCGATCCACATTTTCCCATGTCAGCATATATTATGTTTTTTTTGTAACCAACTTTTAATTGGAAGAAAGAATAAGCATCTCCTTTTCCCATATGGGGAAACATTTTCAGACAAATATAATATATTAAAAATAATAAAAATATGCTATTTGAAAATATTTCAAACCATTACATAAATGAATATGAAATAAATTTACACTACGAAAGAGAATTCTCATTATCATTCAGAGACAGTGCACAAGTTTCATCGTTTCAACAAAAATTGATCTCAGCTGATTTGACTGGCTGTTTGCATTAAATTTTCCCAATGAATGAAACAGTATGTTGCTTGAACACATGCGTTTAGAATATGCAGGGTCGAACAGCCGGCATCAACTTTCATGCGAAATCCGGTTTGCCACCCTCAATGTGGGAACAATGATGGGGAAACGAGTGGAGGTGGTGGAGCTAATGAAGAGGTGGCAACTGTCAGTGATGGGGGTACAAGAAACTAAGTGGAAAGGGGACCGGGCACTGGATCTGGGAGAAGGGTTTAAGATGCTGCATGCAGGGGAGATGGAAGGACGAATGGAGTGGGAGTGATTGTGAAGGAGGAATACAGCAAGGAAGTCATCAGGGTGGAACGATGGGAAGGCAGGATAATTGCAGTGTGGATGTTAGTTGGAGGAGAGATGATGTGCGTACTATCGGGCTACGTACCACAGACTAGGAAATATCAAGAAGACAAGGATGCATGTGAGGAGACCTTAGGAAAATACGGATATGGAACGAGAAACTGAGAGGGACAAGATCTGGTCGAAATGCTAGGCATAAATCAGCTAGTGGTGGTAAACTCCTTCTTTAAGAAGAAGCAATCACACAAGATCACGTACAGAAGTGGAAACAACAGAACAGAGATGTACCTGCTGATTGTTAGAAACAGCCAGTTGAACAAGGTTAAGGAGTGCACAGTTCTGGCAGCAGAGCACATAACGAGCCAATATAAACCATTGGTTTATGAAATGTGGATAGGAAGAGGCAAACAAAGAAGGAGGAAACAAAGACAGGTAATCAAATGGTGGAAATGTGAAGGAGAGGTGATGGCCCAATACAAAACCGAAGTAGAGAGGAAGTTTAGGCTACTCCAAGAACAAAGGGGTGATGTGGAATCAGAATGGAAAGCACTTAAGGAAGGCTTTGTTAAAACAGCTGAGGAGATATGTGGCCGAACATCAGGAAAGCCCACACAAAGTCGAAAGAAGAAAAAACATATTCGAACATCGTGATGTTTCGAGGCTATATTTGGCGGATATAGATCATAGAAACTGGTGGTGCAGAAAAGTTGATAAACAAGTGGAATTACTGATTGATAAGTATTATTCTTGCCTTAATATCATTCATAAAGTTGCAGTAACCATATATTGAGTAGCAGTTGTGCTTAAAGTTAGTTAGTTAAAGTATTTTAGAACACTTTAGTATAGTGAGTGATAATAGGGTAACTTAATTAGCCTTCGATAAGTTGTAAACAAGATTTAACAAACCTGATTATGTGGTAGAATATATAGGAGATAAAGTAACAACCATAAAACTACTTACATAAGATAATCTATGTGTAAGCCAGTACTTGCTAGATATTTTGATTAGGTAGCATTGTTGTTAAAATTATGCAAGGGCGATAGTCGGGCGAACTCCAGATTGTTTATGTAGAGAGTGTCTTACGTATTCGCTAGGGCGCGGCGTAACCTAAATACATAAAGCAGCCTAATGTAACGTAATTGATTGTATTTAAATTACGTCACTACCGGTAATGTTAGCGTTCGTGATATGATAGATAGTCAACTGTGTAATTAAAATCTATAACATAAAGTGTGCGGTAGTACACAGGAAACTGTTAGTTAAGGTATTAAATAAATTCTGATAGTGATATGGCGCATTGCAAGCGGCAAGTCAAGGGAAAGCGACACTTAGTGTGCGATCACTGCCACAGCTGGGTAAATTTTGCATTGTCCGGCTGTGGGAAGTCATGGGCAGAAACCATGGAGGAGGGATTCACCTTTCAGTGCATGGGGTGTTTGAAGGTGGGGTGTCTGCAGAAGGAGATAGTTAGGTTGACAGATATTGTGAAGGGGATGAGATGGGAATTAGCGAGGAGACAGGTGGAATGGAGAGAGACGACAGGGAGAGAGGTGGAAATACTGCAAGACTGAAGGAGAATAGCAGTGGCAAGAAGACTGAGGAAAGGAGATTGAGAGGAGGGAAGGTGATTGGAAGGGAAGAAATTTGAAAATCAACGACAGAAAACGCGACAAGCATGAAGGTGACAGGGGAGAAAGTGACCGTAGAGAAGGAGTAAGAGAAGATGGGACGGGAGAGGAGAGAAGAAAATGAGATGGGAGGAAAGATGAAGGCACGAAAGGAAGTGAGAGCAAATGTGATAGAAGAGACGTCGATAAAAGGGACGATGACAGGAGGAAAGGTGACAAGAGAAAAAGCGACAGGAAAGAATGGATCGGAAGAGAATGTGACAGGAGAGAAGACGGCAGGGGGGAAGACAACAACCAGACAGATGCAAACCGGAGAAGGAGCTACTCTGAGGCACTGATTGAGGGGGCAATGAGGAAAGAGGGGGTGTTTATGGGCGACTCCATTATGAGAAAGACGGACAAGACACTAAACGAGGGGAAGGACGTCGTTGTTTGTCTACCGGGGGCTAGGATAGAACATGTGACTGAAAGGGTAGAGAAGATATTGGGGCATGGTAAGGGAGGGTCTATACTAGTACACGTAGAAACAAATAATGCAGATAGGGGGGAACAACTGGGATAGTACAGAAATATAGACAGTTAGTGAGGAAACTAAATAAGACAAGTGTTGAACAGATTATTCCCTCAGGAATGTTGCCAGTAATTGGAGGAAGGGGGGCAACATATAGAAACAGCAAGAGGATGGTGATCAACGCACTAGTTGAGCAGATGTGTGAAGAAGAGGGGGTGGGATTCATATATTTATCGGGATACTTTGTTGGGAGGGGAGATATGTACATGAGAGATGGCCTCCATCTTAGTGGAAAGGGGGCAGCAGTTTTCTCAGAGAACCTTCTGCGATCAGTTGACAGTGGGACAGGGTGCATCTGTTTAAACTAGATTCGCAGGGGGTACTCACAGAAAAGCCTGAAACTGAAGGCATAAATAAAGACAGCACAAATAAATCAGCAAAGAACAGTCTGGAAAACTCTTCTGAAGCTGTATATAAATGTGTTTGTTTAAATGCAAGGAGTATAGTAAACAAACAAAAATGAACTAAACATTATGGTAGAAGATATTGACCCTCACATAATAAGTATAACCGAATTCTGGAACACCACCGATATTTCAGATGCCGAATTGGGACTGACAGGATATGTAATGTTTAGGAAAGATAGAATAGGAAGAAAGGGATGTGGAATTATTTTATATATTAAAGAATATATCCAAGCTTTTGAAATAAAATTAGAAGGAGAAGCAGATTGCGAAGAAGCTGTTTAGTGTAACGTAGTTACAGGAAACTCAACGTTAACAGTTTGGTTAGTTTATCCAAACATAAGCATATAAGAGAATAAAAAAATAAAAAATGCTATAAGGGAAGTAAGCAAACGGGACTGTATTATTATGGGGGGGTTTTAGTGATCACAACCAAATACATTGTACCATCAAAGTAAATTCAGAAAAGAATAATAAAAAAGCGGTATAGGAGAAATTTCCACAAAGGAAGGTATAAGGACATGAGGAAATATTTAGCAAACATAGACTGGAATAACACACTGAAAAATAAGACAGCAACAGAATGCTGGAATATATTAAAGAGTGAAATTAAGTGCATAGTCGATACATTTGTACCCTTCAACAAACAAGGGAAACGGTCCAAAAAGAAACACTTATCGAAAGAAGCCATTAGAAATATTTAGTATAAACAAATGATGTGGAAGTCATATAGATGTACTGAAAATTTGGAAGACTACAACATTTATAAAGAAGCACTTAACCAAGCTACAGCTGAAATTATAAATTAAAAGAGAAGTTATGAACATCAATTAGCTAAAAATATAAAACATGACAGCAAGAGTTTGTATGTGTATGTTCGAAACAAACAGAAAGTTCAGGATATGGTCGGTCCTCTAGAAGATAGTGCTGGAAATATAATATCAGAGGGATTCTTAATGGCAGAAGACCTGAATGAGTATTTTAGTTCAGTGTTTACAAGGGAAGATATTAGTTCACTGCCAGTACCAGAGGCTAAGTTCAAGGGGGCAGATTCAGACTATTTAGGACAGTTAGTTGTAACCCCGGAAATGGTAGCTAAGATAGTAAGGGCTATAGAGGATACTAAATCACCTGGTGTGGATGGGATTCCGCCCAAACTACTATTGGAAATTGTAAAACAAATTAGCGTACCGCTTGCAACAGTTTTCAATTTGTTATTAGAAATGGGAGTGGTTCCTTTAGAATGGAAAGAGGCAAACATTATACCGTTATTTAAAAAAGCTTCGAGAAACAAGTCAGAGAACTATAGACCAGTGAGTTTAACATCGGTGATTTGCAAATTAGAAAGACTAACAAAAGATCACATGGTGGATTTTCTTGTTAAACATAACTTGATAAACCCATATCAACATGGGTTTTTTAAAGCGAGGTCATGCTTAACAAATATGCTATGTTTTTTGGAAGACGACATCACTAAGTGGGTAGATGAGGGATCACCAGTAGATATACACTACTTAGATTTTCAAAGAGCTTTCGACAAAGTACCAAATAAAAGATTACTGCTTAAACTAAAGGCCCATGGCATAGGAAATGGTATAATAAACTGGATAGAAAAATGGCTGATTGACAGAAGACAACGTGTAGTAGTTGATGGGGAGGCTTCAAACTGGAAATCGGTATTGAGTGGCGTACCACAGGGATCAGTATTAGGACCTATATTATTCTGAATATATATCAAATTTGTATGATGAAATAACAAGCAAGGTGTTGAAATTTTCGGATGATACAAAAGTGTTTAGAAGGATTAAACGTGATGGAGATAGACAGTATTTACAAGATGATCTTGTCAGGTTGATCAAATGGTCTGAAAAGTGGCAAATGCTGTTCAATTTTGGGAAATGTAAATGCCTCCACATAGGACATGGGAACGAAGATGTAGAATATACAATGGGGGGTATTGTACTAAGTACTACTGTAAAAGAAAAGGACTTAGGGTTAACCACTTGTGCTGATATGAAGGTTTCAGAGCAGTGCGGAATTGCAGCTTCAAAGGGAAATCAAATCCTTGGATTAATTAGGCGAAATATAGCGTATAAGGAAAAAGAACTAATAATACCGCTGTACAAAACATTAGTGAGACCTCATTTAGAATATTGTATACAAGCGTGGAGGCCATATCGCAAGAAGGACATAGATATGCTAGAAAGAGTACAGAGGACTAAATCGATACCGAAACTGAGGGATTTTAATTCTGGAATTCGCGTAAAAAAAATGTGGTGTAATAACACTAAAGACCAGGAGATTGAGAGGAAATCAGATAGTGTTTAAAATAATTAATGGTTAAGAAAATATTGATAGAAATATATTTGTTGTCATTTAAGAAATATAGAAGGACTAGAGGACATGAAGTGTAGATTAGATATCACAAAGTTCTCATTTTCACAAAGGACTGTAGATGAATGGAACCGATTATCTGCTGATTGTGTGGGTGCTAGTAGCGTGAATATGTTTAAAAATAAAATCGACACATACCTCAGAAGGGCGGGATACACATAGATAAAATGGTTGGACTCTCGATAAGCTAAAGGGCTTCCTTGTCCACCTGCCACCTAGAGTTAATTCTCTGGGTGGCTATATTGTTAAATATTATTAAATAAAGAGAAGCAACGGGACACTGTTTACTGGAGCAAAATGAGTGTTGGGTGTTTGGGAGGAGTATTTCAAGAAACTATTAAATCCGGAGGGAGAATATAAGATAGAGATATATCATACTGTAAGGAGAGAGCTGGAGGTGAGGACAATAACATAAGAAGAGGTGGGAAAGCAACAAAGAAGATGAAAACCGGAAAGGCTGTAGGAGTGGATGAACTATCAGCGGAAATGGTGAAAGCAAACAGGCTAGTTGAAATCAAGTGGCTCACGAAGCTGTTTAATGTGTGCTTCACAGCAGGTGAGATACCAGCAGGGTGGCGAAGAGGAGTGATTGTGCCGATAAGGAAGGGGAAAGGGGACATCCATGACCCAGGAAGATACAGAGGCATCACATTACTGAGCCAAGCCCTGAAATTGTTGGAAAGGATACTGGATGCTAGAGTGAGGCTTATCGTAGAGAACAAAATCGGAGAGAATCAGTTGGGATTTAGGAAAGGGATAAGAACAGGTGATGGATTGCTTGCCATCAAACAAATTATCGAGAAGAAGAGAGAATTTAAAAAGGATGTAGCATTCGGTTTTGTAGATCTGGAAAAGGCATTTGACACCGTGCCGAGAGAACTCGCATTTGCAGGCATCGGATGGATAGAGGTTGGAAAAGCAGAAGTCAGAATGGTGGAGGATATGTACAAGGAGACAACAGCGGTAATAAGAGTTGAAGGAGAAACATCGGAACAATTTGGAGTGAAAGTAGAACTCTGACAACAAAGTGCCTTGAGTTCCCTGCTTTTCATTATGGCGATGAACCTGATCAGTGGAAATATATCGGAGCAGGGAGAAGTTAAGAAGATACCGTATGCCGACGACCTAGCAGTGGTGGCTGATAACAAAGAAGACCTCCAGAAAACATTGCAAGAATTGAGTAACACCTTCCGAAAACTCGGCCTCCTAATGAATTTGGAGAAGACTGAAATAATGTGGATAGGTGGCAATAGGTAGATCCGCATGTAGTTGTTGACGGAAAGACCATTAAACACGTGAACAGCTTTGTATACCAGGGCGGTACGGTGTGTGAAGATGGAAGGAGTTGTAGAGAAATACAGAGGAGGGTGCAAGCAGGAGCAGCAGCAGGGAAGAGGGTAGAAGGCATTATGTGGGACAGAAAACTGAAGAAACAAAAGGTAAGTATTGGAAGCCTGCGTTGTACCAGTCTGTATATGTGGGTTGGGAACACTGGCACTGATAGAGTGACAGGAGCAGAAACTACAGGTAGCAGAAAACAACTGGGTCAGAAGAATATGTAGAGTAACTCGAGAGGATAGCAGGAAGATGAAGAAATTGAGAGAGGAGATTGGAATTTTTGTTAAACCTAAAGAGGAAAGTAGCCGGAAACAGAATTAGATGGGCGGGACATGTACAAAGAATGGGTGAAGACAGACTGCCGAAAAAGCGTGGAAAGTAGAAGAGGGTGGAAGAAAACGGAGAGGAAGACCAAGGCTAAGATGGAACGACAGCATAAAACGAGACCCGGGGAGGGCTGGCGTGAACAGCCATGAATGGACGGCCATTGCGGACGAGAGAGAGAGGTGGTAAGAACTGATAAGAAAAGTAGAAGAAGCTACCAAGTAACGTGGATTCCTCCCCACACAGGAGCAAGGGGAAGAAGAAGTTTAGAATGTGCAGATTCCATTTTAAATGTCCTTGTGGCTAATAAAAGCTTGTAGAACAAGTGTACCCGCGAAGGTGCGTGTATGTTGTTTTCGTCATTAATTTATTGACACAGAACAGCTACGTTCGTGCACCTCGTCAGTAACTTCATTGTTGGTTTTAATGAAAGGATTTAGAGTCGAGTCTGCTACAGCAACCGCTTGAAGTATACCTGCCAATAGTTTTTTTTATTTCGGGCAATTCATCACGCTGACCGTATCGCGATGTCTCGTCGCGCTGTCTCGAATCTTGACGTCGGGTGCTGTTGGAAATTTCTCGAACTTCAGCGGTTCACAGCAGTCAGCACACCTCCCGTGGAGTCACGCTGTCTCGGATGATGACATCGGAACACGGGGGATGCTGTTGGAGATTTTAAGCGAAAGTCCGGAAGATTTGCTTGTATTCCGGGAGACCGAGAGATACAACCAAAATCAAGGATATTCCAGGAAATTCCGGGAGAATTGGCATGTACATTGAAGGTATCTGCTGATGAAAATGGGTGTCTATGGGAAAGGTGACGCTTTTGGAACTATTACATTCCTTGACAATTTTTCCCTACCAACGTGACACTTCTCTTCTAATTTCGCGGCACACCTGGGTCTTTCTTTCTGTGTTTATGTCTATAATATATTAATTGGCAGAAACCTTAATGTCACTGGACTCAATATGGAGGTGTGCAATAGCACAGGAACTTTATATGTGTCTGCCCGATCTAGTTTTTTAAATGTCCACCGTGGCTGCAGACACGACTGTTTCTAATCAGCCATGGGTTAATTTCAATTGTTAGTTGTTAATTTGTTAATTCAATTAATTAAATTAACTCAATTAACTTAACTTAATTTAATTAATTAACTTTCACAATACACCACATTAATTTAATAAACTTTTTTCTGGAAGAGGTTAATTTAATTTAATTAGCAAAATTTCAATTAACTGTCAATACATTTTTTTTTTTGGGTATTATTTTATGCATTCCATTGCTGATAATCACTGGTTAGAGCTTCATAGACCGTTTTGCACAGTGACCAAAGTTGACTCAATTGACATCGAAGACAGTTACACTGGCACAGGTAATTGTTTGAATACTCTCACTAAAGACAATCAGTTAATAAGCTGCACTGGGAGTGTGGCAGTGGACCCACTTGGTAGGATACTGTGTTATGTAAGAGTACTGACCTTTATGACTTAACACCCATCCAAATGCATGCAATAATGATAAAGGGTATCTGGAGTTTGGAGCTGTTTAGTGTAGCTGGAAAGGTGTTCAGTGCTGAAAGATGCTGGTTAAGTGAGAACTGGGATTGTCCGTTTAAACTGCTCATGTTCCTGAAATGTCGTTAATGATCAGGACCAGACTCGTTAGCAACTTGACAACAGTCTGGTGAACCAATACTAGTTACAGTACTTAGGAGCCCATATGTATATATATATATATAATTGTTTGTGTGTTCTTAGAAAACACTTATTAAATGTGTTAACGCTGTCAATCAATGAATTGCTATTATAGTCGAGTTGCCATTTTTGGAACCTGGAAATGGTTGGTAGTGTAAGGTTTTTTGCTGAATCATATAGGTTATGGGTCCCTCAACTTAAATCAGCGGGATATCAACGCGCTATCCTTTGGCAACTCGTGGGAGCCAGGCAAATCCAAGATGGCTGCCGTGAACCTAGGTCAAATTAAAAAATGTGTTACATCTTTGCACTGGAGCATGCTATGAACATGATTTTGGTGTCTATACATATGTTTTGGCATATGAGGAATGCAATGGAACCATTTCCAATGATGTCCGACTATGTTCACGTGACAAAAATTCAAAATGGCCGCCTTTTTCACCGAAAATCGAGCATAACGTTTTATTGGTTTTTGTTAGAGACACGATTTTGCTGTCCATCCCTATGTTTTGCCATATCAGGAATTTAATGGAACCATTTCCAATGATGCCCGACTATGAACACCTGACAAAAACTCTAAATGGCCGTCATTTTTACTGCAAATAGCCAAAATCGACCATGACTTTTGATTGGATGATGCTAGAAACATGATTTGTTTGGTGCATAATGAGTTCATTGAAATTGTTTCCAATGATTTTGTATTGATGTGACATGGCAATAAAGATGTTGCTAAAATTTGGACGTTTGTAAGATTTATTTACAGTTCTTCATTTGCAATGATCAGTCATCATGACTGAGCTACGAGTATGCTAATAGCTATACACACATGTACATGCATATTGCTACTTCTAACAAGAAACGTACAAAAGCTTTGTAAAATGGCATGCAGTAATCACGAATGAATCTGTATCATACATGTACAATATTTAAAAGTACAAAATTCAAAGTGAGAAGTACTCAATTATGAATTTGCTGAAACACAATAAAACACAATTTCAGAGCATTTTTTATGACAAGTTTCATTTGGACATTGACAATGTGTATATCATTAATCAATTCAAAACCAACGGTATATGAAAGGGACGCCATTCAAATTACATTCTCATAGAAAAGTTTAGTCCCGCCATTCTCTCTCATCCTCCTCTTCTATTTCCCCTGTACTGTCACCTTCTTCCTCATTATCATATTTAGCGTCATTCTCATACTCACCATGTTTGGTGAACGGATTGAGGCACATGGCTTTACCAACACAGAAGCAGTACGGTGTGCAGGACAATCCTGCAGAATGACAGCTACATGCATGACTGCTGCAAGGCACACCTCCTGCACCAGTGTCAAACGCCCATCCATAATCAGCTATGTCAACCACGGGCGGAGTCTGCTGATCAGCTGCCTTCCAGAGCATGACTTGATAGTGAGCTCGCAGGATGTGGTAGGCCAGATTAGCGTCTGTCGGAGGAAGAGTCTTGATACATATAGCTTTACCTCTGATCCTTTTGGAGTAGAGCACATACCTGGCAGAAACAGTGCATAGACTATGTCCCCCCCCCCCCCCGTTAGTACACACATCTGTCGGCGGAGTAGGCGGATTTATCCCCAGAGGTCAACGGCTACGAAGGCGGGAGGTGGAAAGGCCTGGTGTCGGGCTAAGGGCGCATCAGGGATTTAGAATGATAAGCGGCCAGAACCGTCCAGAAAGCAATGGCAAACTACTGGAATGTACACTGCTGAAAACCCAGATGAAATCATGACTGCAAAGAGAATCGATATGGGACTC
Organism: Escarpia spicata; assembly: GCA_963995525.1. Taxonomy (NCBI): domain Eukaryota; kingdom Metazoa; phylum Annelida; class Polychaeta; order Sabellida; family Siboglinidae; genus Escarpia; species Escarpia spicata. Next base: position 11,123,884 of record OZ023211.1, read on the forward strand.
GGTGGTGAGTCTCCCAAGCCAGAAGAGTCCCTAACGGCTATTGGGGAAGAGCCAGAAGCAACCGGGAGTACTACTCAAGCTGATGAAGGCAATTTGCTCGAATGTGCAGAGAACGGAAAGAAGTTCAGTGGATAGCTAAAAAACAAAACGAGAATAGCAACTTAGAATGTCCGCAGCATGGCAGCTGGAAAAATGGACAATGTTATAGAAGAAGCGAAACAAAACAATATAAGTGTCCTAGGAATAGCAGAACACATATGGGCGAGACAAGGTCATTTTACACCACACGCAGGAGGAAAATTCATATACGCCGGACAAGCAAAGGCAGGACAAGGAGGCGTAGCAATATATCTGAGTAAACAAATAGCAAACACAGTACTTGGATACAAACCAGTAAATGACAGAATTCTGAGCATAAGGTTACAAGGAAAAGTGAAGAATATCAAAATAATGCGCCGACATCAACAGCAGAAGAGGAAGAAATAGAAGCTTGTTATACTAATTTGCAAGGTGAAATAGACGAATCCAAGAAATCGGACAACACCATTGTCATGGGTGATTTTAACGCCAAAGTAGGACAAAGACAAGACGAGATAGAACGAGGAACAATCGGGACATTTGGAGTAGGAGAGAGAAACGAAAGGGGAGAACGACTTGTTGAGTTCGCCATCGCTAATAATCTCACAATCGTGAATACCAATTTCTCAAATCACCTTAGAAGAATCTACACGTGGACATAGCCAGATGGAAAGACTAGAAATCAGATAGACTACACCATGATACAAAAGAAATGGATATCAGCAATAAGAGGTGCAAGAACACTACCAGGAGCAGACTGTGGATCTGATCATGAACTACTGATGGCAGAGATGAAACTTAAGTTGAAAGTGAAAAAGGAGTGACAACAACACGGAGATATGATATTGAAAATCTGACAGACGAATACACAGTATCTGTGAAGAATCGATTTACAACTTTACTGACAACGACAGAAGAGAAAGAACCAGAAGAAATTGCAAATTATATCAAAACAATTTTCCGAGAAGAAGCGGAAAAACACCTACGGAAGAGAGAGAGGAAACACTAACCCTGGATCAGTATAGAGACCTTAAATAAAATAAATAGCAGAAAGGATAGTTTTAAAATCGAAAGAACGAGGAATCGATCAGATTAAGGTATAGTGAGATGAACAAATTAATCAAAAAACTCTGCAAATGGGACAAACAAAAGTATATAGAAGCCAAGTGTAAGAAAATAGAGGATTGTATGGCAGAAAACCGAAACCAAGAAATGTATAAAGAAATAAAAAACATGACAGGTAAATTCCAGCCCAGACACGGTGCCATCAAAGATAAAAATGAGAAAACTCTGACTGATGCAGAAGATATAGCCAAAAGATGGAAAGAATATTATGAAAATATGTACGCACAAGATGGAGACAACAACGACCCCCCTGATATGGGAAACGAAGACCAAGACGAGGACGATCTCAAACCATTAATTGGCCATTAATAGTCTAAAAGATGGGAAAAGCCTTGGGTGCGACAACATACAGGCAGAAATTATAAAAGCAGCGGAAGAAGAAGGAATATACATATACCATCCACTCACTAGCCATGCAAGCAAAATATTACTGAAATTATAATGAAAAGAATGCAAGATAAAATGAAAATGGACGTGAGCAGTACACAGGCAGGTTTCAGAAAAAAAGGCACAATGGACCACGTATTCAACTGGGGAATGTTGATTCAGAAATTCAGAGAGATCAATAATGATCTAAGAATATGCTTCATCGACTATTACAAGGCTTTCGATTGTGTGAATCATCAGATGATGTGGAAAACGCTCAGCGACATGAACTTCCACCCAAATATAATCGCCCTCTTGAACTAATCACCTTATAGCAACCAACAAGCAGTAGTCAGGCTGGAAAACACAACTACAGAAACTTTTACAGGGGGGAAAGGAGTAAGACAAGGGTGTATTTTATTTCCATACCTATTCAATCTCTACACAGAAGACATAATGAGAGATGTAGAATTAGATGATAGAAGTACAAGATGCGATGAAGTGAATATTCATGGACATAGAATCAGAGACCTACAATACGCAGACGATACCGCATTCCTGTCCACTACAACAATCGGCCTAACAAACCTAATCATGTCTGTAAAAGAACACAGTGAGAAAAAGGACTTGTTACTTAATGTGAAGAAAACAAAGATCATGGACACTGACAGATGCATTGAAAAAACAGAAATTGCAATCAACGGGAGCAAGTTGAAAATGTGAACCACTAAGAATACCTTGGAGCAAGACTACAAGGAGACGGCAAGACATCATCAGAGATCAGAAGAAGAATAGCCATAGCAACGCAGAAACTAAATAATCTGAAAAATGTATGGAAAGGACAATACATACCAACAAAGATAAGAATTATAAAAAACTTGCGTTTTCCCAACAGCTCTATATGGGAGCGAAACGTGGACACTGAACAAAGAAGACATGAGAAGAATACAAGCGTTTGAGATGAAATGTTACCGAAAAGTCGTAAGAGTGCCATGGATAACAAGAACAACCAATGCAGAGATCCTTAAAAAATTAGACATAGAGAACTGCCAACTAGTGAATAGAATAAAAGGACTAAAACTGAGTTATTTTGGCCACATCAAAATACATAATTCCTTAGAGAAAACAGTCCTAGAAGGCAAAGTGGAGGGAGAGAGAGGAAGGGGAAGACCAAGGAGAAGATGGGAGCAGGATATCAGCGACTGGTTGGAAGACGACATCGTGAGAGCAGGGAGACGAACGGCAGACAGAGCAGCGTATCGTGGTATCATCCGGGCAGCTACGTCTCGCAGAGATATGCTGAACTGAAGAAGAAGAAGACTATGTAATATATTGTTAGAATTATTGGGGTGTTTTTCTTAGATCTAGCACATAGATGGAAGATGTGACTTATAGTTTTTTTAAAGCCGTTATGCTTCTACTGCTGGTGATGCTTTCATGTATAGACTAGTCAGGGGGCATATCCTTAAAAACACCTCAATTGTTCACATCGTTCCACAAGCACCATTTAGTTTTTTCGTGGGAGCCAAGCTCAGCTCCCGCTGTGGCGGCCATATTGGACAAATTCAATATGGCCGCCGTCCTTAGGCTGTGTAAAAACTTGAGAACCAAATGTAGTAGAACCATAAAGGAGACCATTTTTGGGTTTTCGAGTATGGGGAACCCATTTCTGGTGTTATTTGGCCGATTCCAGGTCGAGGTCACATGATAAAATCACATTCAAGGCTATTTTGGCTAGAAATAAAAATGGGCTAAGTGGCCTTGAAGTCCGTTGGACTAATACGTCTATATGTGACCCCGGCTGACCAAATGAGTGATAAGTCGGAAAAATTGTAAAATTGTTTTCTTACATCCTTGTAAAGGTTTGTTAGGGTGCTTTACACGGTTTATAAAATTATGACTGCTACAAAAATTGGCGAAGTTATGGAGCATTGAAGATGGTAGGGGTCAAAAAGTGAAAATGAAGAAAACGGCTGTTGGAGTTTTACAGTATATATGCAAATGGTTTGCATGGAAATATTACATGCACAACATTCAAATGTGGCACACAGTATGTAATATGTATGTTATGTTGCAATGATACACTGGACGTACAAATGTGCTGCTACAAAGACTTATCAAGTTATGTCAGATTATGTCTTTATGTCTAAAACTAAGAGGACAGATTATTTTAGAGCAAAAGGTAGACTCACTGTTTGACACAGTTTAAAACCTACAGGCAACTGTCCAGTTTAACAGGGGTCTGGTGGCTTAATGCTGTCTGTTGACACAAGCTACTTCCACTGACCAATTACAGATTAGTCACAGTTTCCATCAAACAATAGCAGGCAGAGAATCTTAAGACTTAGCTCCACAGCTGGGTGTAATACACAACAAGTAATAAATACATGATACACTGGAAGTACAAATGTGCTGCTACAAAAATGTATAAAGTTATGCCAGATTATGTCTCCATGTATAAAATTAAGAGGACAGATTATTTGAGAGCAAAAGGTAGTATAAAGAAAATTTAAAATGGGTCAGCTGGACGGTGATAGACCGTTTGAACTTGAAGCCTTTGGCTTTGTCAAACCTTTGTCTCGACTTCACCGAAGGAGGTGTCCTGCTGTCAGTACTTCGAAGGTGTTACTCACCTAACTTACAGGTCTTTGTCAGTAAGAATAATGGGATGATAATTTACACCAAGGTTGTTTCCCGTAGAAGTCATTTTGTGGGATATATTAGCATTAGTCGTGCCAATTCTAAAATTAGTGCTACATAATAACAGTCTGTCAAAATGTAAACAAACTCAAAGACAGTTGCAGCTTAGCGTTAGCCTGTTCTGAAATATTTTAATGACATAATGATATATTTCACATAAATATATAGTGAGCTAATGGGGAGGCCCATCATAATCCATAGCACTACAAAATGAAGTATCTAAAAGTCACACTTCATATATTGAGTGACACATCTCATACTGTCTTTCTGGAATGTTGCAAAGTCCAATAGTTTCCTATCACAACCCTCGTGTACAATATACCAAAGCTATATATTTCCAACACCAAAACATATGTATTATCATTGGATAGGTAATTGAATAATCTTTCAGATGAACGCAACTTGTAGCAGCAAAAATGAAGCATACAAAAGTGACACCGCAAACAATGATATGCATTCTCAAAATGTGATTCATTCAAAAATTAGCGCAATATAATATTAGTTTATCAAAATGTAAACAAACTCAAAGACAGTTTCAGCTTACTGTCCACCAAGCAGTAGCAGAGCAGTTTTATAATAATAATAATAATCCATAAGTTAAGTGGCAGTGATCTTCCTTTTATCATTCATGTGATGTTTATTGTGAGCATGGCGGACAAATGGTTATCATACGTAGACAGGTACAGAAAGAAACTGACATTTTCTATAAAAAGAACACGTTTGCCTATCAATTTATTTCCTATTATTGCTGTTTCTGCCGGGCAGAAACAGTTTCTGCCCGGCATAAATCAAACAACCCTGTAGGTAATTATTAATCAAATGTTTTTGGTGAACCACAGTTACAGATCATTAAGGGTTATGGTGGAAGTAAAATTTTTACATGTTTACTGTTCACTTATTGCACCACGTCTTGCATTTAGAGGAATAATTATAATAGAAAATAAAATGTTGTGGCACATATTTTTTAATACATGCATTGATGAGAAACCGGGAATTACTTTTCTGTGGCCTAAGAATAACTATTTTCAATTAACTTTCTGCTTATATAAAACAACTGCATAAAAATGTATATCCATACAAGACACAGACTCCGCATGTGACAGATGTTTTGGGAAGGGGAATAGTGTTCTGTTTCTGGTACGAGGTGCTGTGTTTGTTGACCCAAGCCTCTGCCAGTGACCAATTACAGATTAGTCATACTTCCTACCACCAGCCACAGTGACCCAAGCCTCTGCCAGTGACCAATTACAGATTAGTCACACTAATGTTGTGGGAAAAGGGATTAGTTGAACAAAAGGACTGGAAGCCTGCTAGAGCTGCTGCAACAGTAGACTATTTAGTTAACAAATTTAGCATGTTAGGGGACATTTGGAACCCTTAGAATGATTGAATCAAATACAGATTTCTTGTGTATAGTGGCACTACCATATGAAATGTCAATACAAAATTTTAAAAAGTTACTTAAGAATTTTTGAAAAAATAGGCAAAATGTAAAAAACTTCCAGTTTTGGGATCCTTTTTTGGGGGGTCATTAGGTGCCCTTAGAATGATTCAATCAAATACAGATTTCTTGTGTACAGTGACACTACCACAGGAAATGTATATGCAAAATTATATAAAAAGTTGCTGAAAAGTTTTTGAAGAAAAAAAGGCAAAATGCTACATTTTTACCAGTTTTGGGGTCCTTGGAGGCCCTAGGGAGCCCTTAGAATGATTCAATCAAATACAGATTTTTCACGCATAGTGGCAGTGCCCTAAGATATGTCTATGCAAAATTTGAGAAAAAGTTGCCGAACGGTTTCTGAGATACGGCAGCTAACGGCGGACGTCGGACGGCGGACGTCGGACGGCGGACGCAGAGTGATGGCAATAGTGCCTTGGACCTTCGGCCAAAGGACTAAAAATGAGCATAGGATCAGTGTATACAGCGTTATATCGTAAGCATGTTATCCAAATGTTATCACAATATCAATGTCAATGTGTTGCAATAATAAATATAATATATGTTTTGACAATTAATTGATGCTCCTAGTGGAAAATGCACCCTAGTCATTGTCGGCTTTAGACTTAGGCATGCGAACTGGCAGTATGCTTATTCTGGGTCCATTGATATACTAATTGGTCCTAATCTGGCCAGTCACCTTGCTACATAAGGTCACGAGATACCAAAATGGCTGATGCAGATAGTGTTGAGGTGGGATAATGTGGCAGCCGAAAATGATTGAAGTCAGAGACAAAACAGCCAAGAAGCATTCCCCTGAAACTGACTCACTGTTTGACACAGTTTAAAACCAACAGGCTACTGTCCAGTTTAACAGGGTTAGTGGCTTAATGCTGTCCGTTGACACAAGCTTCTGCCAGTGACCAATTACAGATTAGTCACAGTTTTCATCAAACAATAGCAGGCAGAGAATCTTAGCTCCACAGCTGGGTGTAATACACAAAAAGTTATAAATATAGCTACTCTGAAGTAGAAAATTAAATTTAGTTACCAAATTTAGCATTTTATGGGACCTTTGGTGCCCTTAGAATGATTCAATAAAATACAGATATATTGTGTACAGTGGCACTACCACATGAAATGTCTCTGAAAAATTAGAGAAAAAGTTACTGAACGATTTTTGAATAAAAGGCAAAATGTAAAAAATTTCCAGTTTTGGAATCATTTTTGGGAGCCATTACACATAAACAGACCATTCACAAAAGATGACATACTAATGCAAATCAAAAAATTCAAAAACAAAAAGGCATGTGGTATGTTATGTTATGTTGTATGGTATGTTATAAATGAATACTTAAAAACAGCCCCACAGAACTAATTATAGTTATTGTTAAGATGTTTAACCTAGTTCTATTATCTGACATTGTGCCAACAGATTGGTGTACTGGGATCATTAAGCCTATATATATATATATATATATATATATATATATATATATATACAAACATAGCAGCAGACACTCTGACAGTGTGACTGCTGCCTGGCTAAATGGATGCAATGGTGCTTTGAAGTTAGTTCTTCTGCCAACTTTTCACACAAGCCTATAGGTTTGATGGTTGCCAGCACATTACTGAGCCTAAACTACCATGCAGGTGTGAAAAACGTTCTGATGTATTTGAACTTGAGCGACTAATTAACTGTCCACCAAGCAGTAGCAGAGCAGTTTTATAATAATAATAATAATCCACAAGTTAAGTGGCAGTGATCTTCCTTTTATCATTCATGTGATGTTTATTGTGAGCAGAGCGGACAAATGGTTATCATACATAGACAGGTACAGAAAGAAACTGACGTTTTCTATAAAAAGAACACGTTTGCCTATCAATGGCATGTATTTCCTATTGTTGCCGTTTCTGCCGGGCAGAAACAGTTTCTGCCCGGCATAAATCAAACAACCCTGTAGGTAATTATTAATCAAATGTTTTTTTGGTGAATCATAGTTACAGATCATTAAGGGTTATGATGGAAGTAAAATGTTTACATGTTTACTGTTCACTTATTGCACCACGTCTTGCATTTAGAGGAATAATTATAATAGAAAATATAATGTTGTGGCACATATTTTTTAATACATGCATTGATGAGAAACCGGGAATTACTTTTCTGTGGCCTAAGAATAACTAATTTCAGTTAACTTTCTGCTTATATAAAACAACTTCATACAAATATATATATGCATACAAGACACAGACTCCGCATGTGACAGATGTTTTGGGAAGGGGAATAGTGTTCTGTTTCTGGTACAATACACAAAATCTACTGTTAGAGGATAGTCTCAACGGCCCTTCTCAAAACCACATCACTAGATAATGTAAACATTTTGCATTTTGGGGGGCTGTGTCAGCCTTCTTCTAATGTGATGTAGAGTTACCACAAGGAGAACGCTTGTCTCCTTTTTATTTGCTATTTACCTGAATGGTTTTGAACACCGTTAGTCAGAATGATAAGGGACTTGACATGGCAGCTAGTGAAATTTACAACAACCTTAGTGATGATGATGTAGACATTTTCTTGGAAATGTATGTTCAGCTATATGCTGATGATACTAGAATAATTTAATCAATTACAGATTTCTTGTGTATAGCGCGGAACTCTGTAAACTCTTCTAATGGTTGACATTTGGTTGTTTCAGGATGACCCCTTAGAATGTAGACACAGCTGTCCAGGGGGTCTAGTAGGCACTGTCTATGACCAATTACAGATTAGTCAGTCCCATCAGTCAGCCACAGTGAGGTGTGACAGGTGTTGTAGGAAAAGGGATTAGTTGAACAAAGGGACTGTAAGCATGATAGATCTGCTGGTGCAGCAGACAATTTAGTTAGCAAATTTTGCATTTTAGGGGACCTTTGGTGCCCTTAGAATGATTCAATCAAATACAGATTTCTTGTGTACAGTGGCGCTGCCTCATGAAATGTCTATGCAAAATTAGATAAAAAGTTACATAAGAGTTTTGAAAAAAAATAGGCAAAATGTGAAAAATTACCAGTTTTGAGGTCCTTTTGGGGGGTCATTAGGTGCCCTTAGAATGATTCAATCAAATACAGATTTCTTGTGTATATTGACACTACCACGTGAATTGTATATGCTAAATTAGAGAAAAACTTGCTGAACAGGTTTTGAAAAAATAGGATAAATGTAAAAAAATTTTTTTACCAGTTTTTGGGTCCTTGGAGGCCTTAGGGAGCCCTTAGAATGATTCAATCAAATACAGATTTCTCGTGCATAGTGGCAGTGCCCCAAGATATGTCTATGCAAAATTGGAGAAAAAGTTGCTGAACGGTTTCTGAGATACGGCAGCTAACGGCGGACGGCGGACGCAGAGTGATGGCAATATAATAATAATAATAATATATTTTATTTGGCGCCACATCCAGTATTGTTCGTGGCGCTTCACAACATATTAAAATACATAAAAATGGTAGAATTGCAATAAATATGTATATTAATTAAAAATAAATATTAATGGTAAAGAATAAAATTTATAAATACATACATATTGAATAATGTAGAATTTATAAATAAATAAGTAAATAAATAGCAGTTATTCATCAAAATTAATTAATATTAATAATAATCAATCTAGCACAATAACTATATAAATTATAATAATAAATAATTTAGTAAAAACATTTTATATTAAATATTTTACGTGAGGAATAATGAATAATCATTATACGAATATGATAACTCATTAAAATTTGATTTAGTAGAGGGCAGTGTTCATATAGAGTTATACTAATTTATAAGACAAAAGAAATGTGTCTTCAGACGACATTTGAAGCTGGCGAGAGTGTCACAGGTTTTAATAACATTTGGTAAAGTGCAGGGACGCAGCAGCTACAGCGAACGAGCCGTCCCCAGCCTTGATACGAGTGCGCTTCACTTCCAACATGTTACTGCCCGCAGAGCGCAGTGCTCTTGCCGGTTGATATGGGTGCACGTGTTCACACAGGTACACGGGCGCGTCATTGTGCATGGCTTTGTACGTGAGTACCAGTATCTTGTAATCCACTCTGCACGCAACAGGCAGCCAACGAAGTTCGCGTAACAGGGGCGTGGCGCTGTCACTACGTGGACGACGCAGGATCAATCTGGCAGTCGAGTTGTGTATTCGTTGCAGACGCGCGATGTTAACTGCAGACGTGCCGTACAAGAGTGCGTTGCAGTAGTCAATCCGCGATGTGATGATGGCATTGACTACGCGTTCCTTTGTTGGTTTGGGTAAAAAACGGCTAATGTGATTTATGTGGCGGAGGTAGAATGAGCATGCGCTGACAGTTTGCGACACTTGCTTTTTCATATCTAGGTGCCTGTCAATGAAGACACCGAGACTTTGAACACATCGCGAAGCTGTAATTGTACAACCACCAACGCGAATCGCAGTGCCATCAACGATTGCATCCGCAGACTTGGGTACAATCGGAAGATAATGTGTCTTGCCGTCGTTCATGCACATAGAATTCCATGCCATCCAGTTCTTTATTTAATCCAAACAGTTCTTAATGAAAAGAGCAGTGGTCCAAGGACGGAGCCTTGCGGGACACCTGTCGTTAGAGTAGTAGTACTCGGCGATTGGTCACCGATTACAATTCGCTGCGTCCGGTCTTGCAGGTACGATGTCACCCAGACCAGTGCTTTTCCAACAAAGCCATAACGCAAACGTAGACGCTTAATCAAGATGTCATGGTTGATATTATCGAAGGCGGCACTAAAATCAACGAGAACTAAGATGGTTCCTTGTTTATTGTCCATGGCTGTTTTGATGGCACTTGTAACGTACAGTAGCGCGGTTTCGGTCGAATGTTTTTTCGATACGCCGACTGAAAGCACTCAACCATTTGCTGGTCAGACACACGCGTCATTATCCTAAGCGCGACCACTTTCTCAATTACTTTGGATAATTGTGTAAGGTTGCTCACAGGTCGATAACTGCTCAGAATGTCTTTGCCAAGTGATGGTTTCTTCAAACGCGGTCGGACAATTGCATGCTTCAGCGACTTTGGCATAACTGCCTCATCCAGCGAAGCATTTGTAATCCGTGTGATGACAAACACAACACTTGTGATATTGTCTCTTAGCTGAATTGCAGGCAGAGGATCCAACGCGCACGTTTTGCCAGTAGTACCACAAATCGCTGTGATCTCTGTGTTCGTTGTTGGATCAAACGCATGGATACAGTCAGTGAAACAACGTCTTTCATATCGATGATGTTAAAACACTGCAGACCTGACAGGAGCTTGTCAATCTTTTCACTAAAGAAACGTGAAAATTTTTCGCATCTTTGGGCCGTCAAGTGGAATTCAGGGTGTTCCTGTATGCGGTGGCCATCAAGCGATCTCAGTAATCGAAACATGGTTTTGTTGTTTGCCTTCTCCAGGCGGTTTTGATAATAATCCGTTTTGCGTGCTAATATCAAAGCAGTGCATTCTTCACGACCGGTGACATATAATTGCCGATGAATCTCCAGTTTAGTTCTTCTCCACACATTCTCCCGTTTCCGCTTCTTATCCCTGGCGTCGTCGTTGACAGAGTCGTATCAGGGATGTGTTGTGCTGTCTCTTACTTTCACATTGCGTAACGGGGCATGTTTGTCAAGGCATTTGGTGAGACAGGTCGATCATTCGTGCATGTACGCAATGTCATGTCAGCACATGCAGACTCGATATCGTTTCGGAGTGCATCTGTTTCAATGTTCCTGAAATTCCACTTTGCAATCGTCTTAGTTTTTACTGCAGGCTTCAGTGCTCTTAGTGTGAGTTCAATGCGATGGTGGTCAGACAGAGAGTCAGGATGCACAGTAATGGAAGTAATTAAGTCGTCATCAGTTTGACAGATCACAAGATCCAATATAGAGTAGGGTGGGGCATAGCGCCCAGTGTAACAAATATCGTCATAACGGTTGGTTCTATTTAATGCAATATACTTACAAATATCTACAATATGTCGGTAACTATATCGAGTATATGTCGTGCAAATCTGACATGATTCGAATAATATGTTTTTGTAGTGTAATTAATTATGTGGGTGCACCCGATTTGGGCGCTTTGCCCCGTAGGTGGGGCAAAGCGCACATGGGACGGGCGCTATGCCCCATGTGATGTTGCATGTATTTGTTATCAGTAGGCTACAAAATGATTATCTAATAACAAGAATACAGAACTTTATTTAATGCACATACATAATGCAGCCTACAAACGTAATGAAACACGAACAAAGAACGATATCGCACCAAGGAAACTGAATGCAGGTCGCGTGTGGCTTCAGTGTAGCGACATGTGCTATGACGCGTGCTGTTGAATTTGTTCATCCAAATTAGTCTGAGTGTGATTCACAGATGTGGCAAATGTAGTATGGGTCGCCTGCAGTGCACGCGGCGTGTGCCCATTTCTTGCAGCTCAGACACTGAAGCCACACCTCTCTGGACTTGCTGTTGGCATAAGGCTCGCAGCAAACGACGCATTCTGTGTCTTCGTCGGTGTTCCTTTCTTGGTTTGACACCCCAGACGGACCAGCAGTAGGCTCTTGTGCTGACTTGGGCAGCTTGATCTCGCTGATTTTCTTTACCACCAGCGAACGTTTTGGTTTCTTCATATCGCGTTTCTTCTCAGCAATTAACTTGTATGGCGAAGAAGTCAGCACGACACTGGAGGTTCTTCTCGCTATATGTTTACGCTTCTTGTTCGGCGGTGGTGACGAGCAGCTCATAATAATAGCGCGAATGTCACCTTCAGATCCTGCAGGACTTACAGGATGTTCGGCAGAAACTGCCGGTGCAGATACACCAGTGGCGATATCTGGAGTGCTGGTTGCTTCAGCGGGGGCAACGTGTCCGGTGACGACATGGGTGGCAGCGACATGCAGACTGGAGCTTCGAGAGCTGGTTGTTATGGGGTGGTGTGGTGATGAGATTACCGGGGCAGTAGCTGGAGAGGTGGTGACTCGGGTGCCGGCAACCTCAGTGACGACCACATCCAGGGCTGTGACTTGAGGAGTATCGACAGGCTGAATGAACGGCAATTCTAGTACATTGAATTCTGCATCGAACTTGCTGTCGTTGAATGGCCATAAGCCGCACGTTGCAAATCCATTGATGGCAGACTGCACTGTAGCAGTAGAACTGTATGCTTGCTCAAACAATGGCATCACATCATACTGGGTGATGGCACGTCCGTTGTTGGATGTAAGCCAGTTGTCACATGAACGGCTGAACGCAGACTTCAGTGACTTACAAAATGTCCGGTCGAGTGGTTGGAGCCGGTGTGTGCAGCGTGGTGGAAATGTCAGCAATATGACCCCATGTTCCCGGGCGAAGTCGATTGCCTCAAGCGTTTTATGGCTTTCGTGTCCATCCAACAGAAGTACGTGTGGATGTTCTTTGGTGCAGCCGGCAACCGTGACGAAGTGTTTGAGCCACTTCATGAACAGAGCTGAGTCGATATAGCCTGAACCGCGATCATTCACTGCACCAATCGAACCAGTAGGGGCACCGTTCATGAGGGCCTCCACCATTCTCTTGCGAGGGAACACAAACAGCGGAGGAATGTAAGAACCGGCAGCGCTTATACAGCACAGCGAGGTAATGTTCTTTCCACGATCACCGCTCGAAACCTTTCGCACCTGCCTTGTTCCAGTTTCGCATACGACCTTCCCCGCCTTCGGTACCGTCGTGAAGCCAGTTTCGTCGCAGTTCCAAATGGCAGTAGGTCTGTGATCCCCTCCTTGCAGGACATCTTTGTACAAAGCAAAAAACGCCATAACTGCATCACGGTTGAAACCTTCGACACGGGCCAGGCTAGCGGAAATTGGCGCACGAATCGACAACTCTGGGTGGCGCTTCATGAAATTTGACAGCCAGTCCTTTCCTGCTAGCCCACGCTCGTCATCAAAATTGTGCTGTATGCCCAATTTTGCGGCAACAGCGTAAACCAAACGCCTGACATCAATAGTTATGAATCCGTACATTCTCTTGACCATCTCCTTTGCATAATCTACCAATTGTGCTTCAAAGGCACTTGAGAATACGCAACGCTTGCTGCCCATAGCAACAGCGCCAGGGAGCTGTACAACACCAGAGCAATGACGCTTTAGTGTGCGCCTTGGTATTCCATAATCTGCCCCTGCACCTCGTATACTCTGTCCTTCGTGGACAGCCGCTACAGCTAACGCCAGTCGTTCAGACCCATACGACCCCTGTGTAGACTTTCTTTTGTACGTTCGAACCTTGCTGTCTCTCAATCTGAAACGAGCATGCTGTAACTGTTATCATTATAATAATAACAAGAACAAACACACACACACACACACACACACACACACACACACACACACACACACACACACACACACACACACACACACACACACACACACACACACACACACACACACACACACACACACACACACACATACAAACATATATTCACAATGCTACTTTTATATCAATAATTGCAGATGGGGCATAGCGCGCAGGCATGGGCGCTTTGCCCCCATTCACAGGTGGCGCTATGCCCCACTGGCGTCTATGCCGAGAACGTTCGAGTCATGACATTTTCTTTTATCGCTCACCGTAACTGAAGGCATGAAAATGCAGGTTATACAACATAGCTTAGAAAGCTATTCCAAGCGTTTCAAAATTCGTAACTATTTATGGGCAATTTATTGATTAATATGGAAGCGATCTTATAACAAATAATAAAGAAACAGTAAATCAGCTGTACTTACATCGTGTTCGATTTTGTAGAGCCATAGCACGTTGATATGTCGTCAGGACTCAGTAATTAATCATTTGATCGCTATGTGGAGCCATAAAATGCAATATTCGCCAAAATAGTGGCATGGGCGCTATGCCCCAACATGGGCGCTTTGCCCCACCTTACTCTATACGACTTCCAGGAGCCCTTGCAGTCCCGAACCTACCACCAGGAGCCCGATGCTTCCCAGGAAACACATATCCATCTAAGGACACAAACTTCAATGTGATGTGATACAAGATGGATAACTAGGATCAAGGTCAATCACTGGGAGAAGTATTACAGAAAACTGTCCTGGGTGTTGGTCATGACACGGCACATATATCGTACCGCACCGGACCATGGCATGCTGGTCTCGGGAGAGCAAGGGTATGGGTCTCTTCCCTTGAATATCCAGGTGTGGCATGGGATATTCAGCCGTCATATGTGCAAGTAGGAAATTATTGAAAGGTAGCATTGTTAGAGGCATCTTTAAATACTCTGTTTATGCGGCCAACTGAAGGAATATCCAAATCCCACCACATAGCGAACATGATGTGTCGTCAGGACTCGGTAATTAATCATTTGATCGCTAGGTGGAGCCATAAAATGCAATATTCGCCAAAATAGTGGCATGGGCGCTATGCCCCAACATGGGCGCTATACCCCACCTTACTCTATGTCCAGTTTGGGGCGTTGGCGAATGTACATGTTGAGTTAGATTGAACAATTCACATAGAGTGCGAAGTGGTTCTGATTTGAGGGTATCGTCAAAATGAACATTGAAGTCACCAATGATGAAAGTAGGAACAACGGAGATGGATGCCTCGATGAATAGCTGCTCAAGTTCAGCGTAAAAATTCGATATTGTTCCAGATGTCTTACTTGATGCAGGCGGTGATAAGCGACCCAGATATTGTATTTCAACAAGAACGGGTTGGTGAGTTGCAGATGGAGAAGTTCGATGGTTGTGATTGGCAGCTTTGGGAGGATCTTGGTGCTGAAGGTATTTCGATGAACTATGGCAACTCCGCCGCCACGACCAGAGGCACGTGCTACATGATTGAATGTGTACCCGGGAGGCGTCAGTTCAGCCACAATCGCTTCGTCTCCAGTTTTTTAGCGACTTCTCGGTGATGGCCAAAACATCCCAATCGTGTTGGATAATGTCCCCATTCATAGTCTTGCGTCTTATTTTGTTTACAGATCTTGCATTGATCAATGCGATGTTGGTGTAACGATTCTTAAAATCGTTGTCATCAGTTTGACAAGACCACAGTTTCACTCGTGTAATGTTTGCGTTGTTGACACCGCGTTGGTGGTAAGTGGGTGTAAAGCCGGGCCGACGTCCAATTACTGGACGTATTGTACGATGGCGATGGCGACTGCGACCGGCTCTGCAACCGGCTCTGCAACCTCGTGTGACCGCACAAATTCCATTGTCCTTTAACGTGTCGAACAAAGGCTGAGACAGCCTTCCGCCAGTGACACTCGCAATGTTATGGGCGAATAGTTCCTGGCGAGTGTAGGTCACCATGGGAACAGGTGTGCCACCGGAATAAAAGTGGCAGAAATACACGCACATATAAACCAATAACACGAACGAACAGCTCCGTGCATTCAGGGTAATGTTATTAAAACGACGTTCAAATCTCACCAGTGTCGTAGTAATACAAATAAGTAAAATTCAATTTCAAACACAGAGCAAATAAATAGCTGCCACTGGGACGCTTGTCTCAATAGTCCCTTGGACCTTCGGCCACATGACTAAACATGCTACCGTATATTCTACAGCACAATACCGTAAAAAAAACGCCGTAAAGATGTTACCGTATATTCTGCAGCACAATTCCGTATAAAATACGGTACATCGTAAACATTCTACCGTATATTCTACAGCACAATTTCGTAAAAATACGGTACGCCGTAAAGATGTTACCGTATATTTTACAGTATTATTCCGTACAAAATACGGTACACCATCAATATGCTACCGTATATTCTAGTATTATTCCGTAAAAAATACGGTACACCGTAAATCATATACCCGTTAAATTTACGGTACTCCGTTGGTACCCGTGCTGCCAGTCATTTTACCGAAATTTTTACGGTACATTTCTAAGAGTGTGGGAAGGGGCTAGAAAATGTGTCCCAAACATAGCCTGCCTCACCTTAACCTGGCTGGAAAACCGCATCCAGCGGGATCACCAACTCTGCGACAGAAAGCCAACGAAGCAAACAATGAAATTCGGAACCTGGAACATTAGAACACTTACGGACAACCCTAGCAATGCAAGACCACAACATCGAACTGCGATCATTGCTCATGAACTCCGACGATTACGCATAGATATCGCTGCCCTTAGTGAGATGCGTATAGATTTAGGAACAGGTTGAAGGTATTTTTAACAACACTGATAACAGGTGTTTATGTGTTTGCACGTGGAGAGGTAGTAGGAAGCTCGGTTTTCTTTAATTGAACAGTGTGCCCACTGGTGAAACGAACTAATATCCAAGGTGATTCTATGTAATGTTTTCGTAAAACCATTATGTAAAATGACCCTTTGACAGTCTTTCCCCGGTCTTCCTATCTATGCCAACGCGTGCTCGATCTTGTTCAAAATAAATAATATGCGTTAATCTTTGTAACTAGCAAAACACTAAACAACTGCTTCGCATTACACAATCGTCACCAGATAAAACTGTTAGAAATATTGTATTCAAATTATCTTCTTAAAATACATAATGTTTAGCATGTCTGTCGACGTATTTCCAAAATGAACAACAAGAACATAATGGCACGCTGTGGAATCGGGCAGCGGCATAGCTAAGGGTGGTACTAGTAATAGGTGAACTGCTGTGTACATAACATGTCACGGCGAAAAACACTAGTATAAAATATGCTTTATTTATTTCATATGCCGCAGTACGGTGACTGTCTATATACAGCAAGTCAGACGATGTACAGTAAATCACAACATATACAGTCCCTCGGCTTAGCTATAACATCCGTGTAGTTGGCCCAAATGTACTGCAATTTTAGGAATGATTTCAACTTGTTCTGCCACTTACTACTACAAATAGCTACTAAAAGGTGGGTCGAAAAATATTCAGGGAATTGTGAGAACATGTGCAGATCATGTTTCAGTATTGGACACATCATCACTTGTACAAAAGCACTTCAGATCCATGTGTATAGAATGTGGAGTAACGCATCTGTCAGACACTTTGCTCTACCATCCTTTGTACAATTCCAATGCCACAACAAACCGATGTGTCAGCTACACGAAAATACATTCGTCCCCAACAGGGGCCTATGACGTGATTGTATAAAACTGGCACGCATGGCATCTCCAACAGAGGCCAAGACAGATACACTGTTTATAACACAACACAACACGCAGGTGTAACAAGATAATATGCATAATAATTTGCCGCAGACGCACACAACGGGGTCACTTCATACATCATCGTTGTTACTTGCAGTGCTGGCTTCTTGGGGTGTCATTTGAACACGTGCCTGCCGTAATGTCACATGACTCGGTGACGTCATAACGTGGTGACACAGTGACAGAAGGAGAAGACGTTGCAGTGCTATCAGCGACTGGTTTTGTTGAATGTTCACAACTAATGGTGTCGGTGCTCTTTAGAACTCAGACACAGTCTGTCAAATACATCACAGGAATACAGATAAGAACTGCAATGTCGCAAGCCCCGTGGCCACACAAAGCCACAGTGAAAGAAATTTTCTTTCCTACAGTTAAAAGCAGTTTTCTTTGCATACATGATATATGCAAACAACGGCTTGGAGTAATAGAAAACATCGGCTCAACCAACACCAACATGACTAACTACAAATATTGTCACTGAATGCTTACAAAAACCCCTGAAACAAATCAGATATGAACACATTATAACAGGGCAATATGTTACAGCTACTATAAGTTCTACGAACCTATTAACTATATAATAAAAGTATCGCTAACATTTGATATTGATAATACATACGAGAACACATTATTTTGTGATATGATATGAACTAATATGGTACTGCCATACTAGTGTTGTTAACTGCCTGTAACTATGCCACAGACACATAAGTCAACCAAGACAGTTTACAATTTACTTAAAAATATCACATAGCAGTGACAGAATCGACACACTACCACACACAATCTGTACATGTTTATATTATTTATAACCATATTCACGTGGACTGTATCAATGAGGCAATCTTCACAGCATTTTTATATATAATTATAATATCAAGAGGTAGCTTTAAGCTAACCTCAACTACTACTAGTGTATACATGAATGTTTTATTGGCGGAAGGAAGATTAGCGGATAAAGTGGCTTTAACCCAGTGTCATTGGCCCCTCACCATGGTAAAGTAGAGCAGCAGTCTCCATTCACAACACATATTGGTAAAATCTGTTAACTTAGTAAATCATCATGTTGGTCTGACATAACTCATTTACAAAGTATATATACGATCCAAGAAATATGTCCACCACATAAAATAATACTACATTCGGATCTATGACACTTTCCTCAAGTCACAGTGTTATTATCACGTTTTCTTATCCAACTAAATTATGTTTAAAATTCAGGATGTCCCTTTCATGTATAATGGTTTTGTTCCATTATATCTTTCCGGAAGTTTGAGATATATTGTCAAATCGGAGACGACCTGCACGCAAGATGATGCTGCTGCTGTTCAGAACATGTCTTCTCTTTCCCAATCTGCTCTCTTACAGTTCAAACTGCTGTTTTCTATCATTATATACATTGGTGTTACAAGTAGAAAACACTTAGGTCTCCACCAAATCCAGATCTTTCATCAGTTACAATTAAAAGATCTTATTTATTATCTGTGCCTGCCAATCAAGAGTCACACTAATATATTTGCATCAATAACATAGATGGTATGACCTTTTGTTTGTTATCAAACAAACTCATACAAGAAGCAAGTGAATTACCCGAGTATGTGAATCATGCAAGTGAACCATCAAACCCAACAACAGTGGACTCTCGCTACAAGGAATGTGTTGTGACTTGGTCAAACTAATCCTTATATCCAATAATCCATGCACATTTCTTTTAAGCAGATCTTCCTTCCAACAGAAGACCTTATAGCGAGCGTCCATTGTAATATTTAACAGGAAACAAAAGGCAATTGTTTGAGCCTGAACACATTGTAGAGTTATTACAAACTACGATCAACAATATCACGCTAGTTTTCAAAGTAGGCGAATGTCATGAAATCTCAGTTACCAATGGCTGACATATTGAGACATGCCCCTGATATGACCAGAGCTTCTTTGATCTATTCCCTACTGTGACAAACAAATTCTGGTCTTGTGCAATTTTAATTACATGTCTTCAAAAGGGTTATCCTAATAAACGAATGTTGTAATATTCTTGATTGTAGTCGCAAATGGTTAGCTTTTATTAACTTTTATTGACATGGGTTCAAAACTTGCTTTTTGTTTCCTTTTAAAGGTTACCTGTGGTGTTGGATAAACTTGTTCTTAACAAGCCTGCATCTTAATGACTATGACTGCACATTATTTGGTTGATACAGTAAAAGCTGCTGCCACTCATGTGATACAGTGAATACATACAGACAGACACCTGCCATAGTCAGAACCCACTTATACCTTGGTACTAAGAGCAGTCTAAAATCCCTAAAACCTACATACTATTAAAATGTCACTAAAAACAGTTGCCTATAACTTCACTTCAAACGTCTTTGTGATTGTGACACCTGCCTGGAATGGATTTGTACTTTTTGTGCCCGTAACCGCCTTCGACTGCCATGCGGCCTCGAATGGGTCAGCCACCAGTGGCGCCCCCACAACGGTCTGACCATTGGACGAGTTCGACGCTGCGACCGAAAGCGAGCCGTTTTGCTCCGACTGGAATTGTGGGACTGGTCGAACTTGCTGGGAGAGTTCATGCAGCGTGATAGCATGCTGACTCGGTGCGTACATGTTCGCGGTGTCAAGCGACTGACTGCGCAGATGTGAGATATGTGGCACTCTCTGTGCAGGGTGTACTTGCACCTGCACGGGGAAGGCGGTCGCCGCACCGAACGATGTGGTGTTGTTGAGCGGAGCAAACTGCATGGCGTTGTTTGGTGGTGGGGTTGCCGTTCCTCCATTCACTACAGGGTGGCCCTGCGTGGCAAGAGATGGGTCCTTGGCCGCTGCTAGCGACGACGCAGTTGAATGAAGCCAGAAGTCAGCCATCGACACTCCGCCAGACGGTGGCACCTCCCAAGGGTTCGGCTGTTGGATCGGCTGGATAGCGCCACCAGGGGCACTCACTGGAATAACAGCAGCGTTGTTTAAGAAACACAGAACTAGAGAACAAATGTAACATCAGTGTAGATTAGATACTAGAAAGTATTCATTCTCACAGAGGACAATAAATGAATAGGATAATGATCTGCTGATTGGGTAAATGTTACAACATGTATGTTTAAAAACAAACAAGACATTGACAAATATGACAGAATGGTGGGTTACACGGATAGAGAAATGTTTGGACTCAATAAGCGAAAGGTTTTTCCTAATTCACTTTGCCATCTGGGGTTTGTTCTTGATGGAAATTCTGTTTATTAAGCTTGTTAAGCTGAATGGTTCCATAAGAAACATAACAGAGAAAGTTCTTCATGCGGTAGGTGTTAAATGTCACTATGCTATTTTGTTAATATTTTACACCAAGCTATTTTTCAAGTTCAAAGTGACATTTATGAACAGCCATTCAGTAAGATGTACCGAAGCATTACACTAGTTTAACTGGACACATGCAAGGAATGTTCTGTCAGATGCATACTCTGAAGCGTACAAAACATAGCTCATTTAAAGTACATTTTGCAAGTGCATGTCAAGTATCCTGCACAGAATCTAACATAACCTTTGCAAACACCAACTGTGGTGGACCCTAGAGAGTGACACCACATTGGACTTATTAAAAGAAAACTAATTTTGAAAAAAAACTCACACTTTCTATATGAATATACCACAGAACACCTGTTTCAATAACACAAACACATCAAGCGATGTGAATGTCAAACCAAATAAAAAATCTCAAATCTAGAGTGAAACTCATACTACATTGCTGCATTTTCTTTGTTCAAAAATCTGTTTGGAATGCAACACAGATATTTTCAGTAATAATAAAGCTGATCCCTTTATCCATTTGTTAAGTATGCTTTCCCAGAAGCTGGACCAAATATAGGAAAATTGTCAAAATTATCTGCAAAAAAGTGCCACTTTTTTAATAGATGGCCGAACAAAGACCCATGCAATTTTTTTATTTGGCTGAAGCATTGGTTCGCTGTTAGGTTTGGCTGATGACTAAGCATTTAACCCTTTAGACTGTGAGTACCCGAAAGCATCTGGACACTCGCTTCCCAAAGTGCCTGAAAGCGTCTTTTAGCTTTGACAATGCATCGAGGTGACGTTATCTTCTGGATACTTGTGTCACTGGATTCTTTAGTGTGTCTGCTGTGTTAGGATTATTTTTGATACGGCTTTGTACTGGAAGTTTTTGAATAAGCATGTTTGAATATATCAACTAACAAGGAGTTTGCACATACAGTGTATATGTAGCATTCTATGCACATCCTAGACACAGTTTATCATGCTTTGCATGTTTAATTTACAAGTTGATTAGTATATTTAGCACCATTTTTTGCAGACCTCAATTATCTTCAAGATAAGCACAGCTTGCAATGTTAGGAAGCAAAGTACTTACAAAAAAGTTAAATGCAAAAAATGGGCCAAGTGGCCCTGAAGACCTTTGGACTAATACGTCTATATGTGACCCCGGCTGACCAAATGAGTGATAAGTTGGAAAAATTGTAACATTATTTTCTTACATCCTTGTAAAGGTTTGGTAGGGTGCTTTATACGGTTTTAAAAAAATATGACTGCTACAAAAATTTGCAAAGTTATGGAGCATTGAACATGGTAGGAATCAAAAAGTGAAAATGAAGAAAACGGCTGTTGAAGGTTTACATTATATATGCAAATGGATTGCATGGAAATATTACATGCACAACATTCAAATGTGGCACACAGTATGTAATATGTATGTTATGTTGCAATGAAACACTGGAAGTACAAATGTGCTGCTCCAAAGACTTATCAAGTTATGCCAGACTATGTCTTCATGTGTAAAACTAAGAGGACAGATTATTTGAGAGCAAAAGGTAGACTCACTGTTTGACAGTTTAAAACCTACAGGCAACTGTCCAGTTTAACAGGGGTCTAGTGGCTTAATGCTGTCTGTTGACACAAGCTACTGCCATGGACCAATTACACATTAGTCACAGTTACTTCAAACAATAGCAGGCAGAGAATCTTAGCTCCACAGCTGGGTGTAATACATAACCAGAGCCACCACTGATTCATGGTCAAGTAGATTAGCTCAATGCACCAACTAAGACAATACACAACACCTTCTTCTCGTGATGTATAGGTATGGCAAGGAGAAAACTTGTGTCCTTTGTTATTTGCTATTTACCTGAATCATTTTGAACACTGTTAGTCACAATTATAACAGACTTGACATGGCAGCAGGTGAAATTTACAACAACCTTAGGGATGATGATGTAGAAAATGTACGTTCTACTATATGCTGATGACACTAGAATGATTCAATCAAATACAGATTTCTTGCTTGTTTATAGCGGAACTATGTCAACTCTTCTAATGGTTGACATTTGGTTATTTCAGGTGTCAACTATATTGTGAATCTGTAATTATTAGTCTATATTGATACAATTGATTTACACAGTACCATGTCTACACAAGGCATGGCAAGCGTAAACAGAACAGTAGAATGCATTTGATATCAATAAAGTGTAGGATATTTCACTCTATAGTTGTCCAGAATATTAATTTTCTATGTTTGTCACCTACAGGTGACAGAATATTAATTTTCTATGTTTGTCACCTACAGGTTTCTACAGACAATACATCTTTAACCAATAGACACCACAGTCACACCATTTTATAATAATTAAATAAACAAAAAAATAAACACAACTTGCAATTATAGAAAATCAAGTTTTGAAAATAAAAAGTGTTAGGCAACTGTTCAGTCTAACAGGGGTCAAGTGTGTCTACTCTGCCTGGGCACTGTGACCAATTAAAGATTAGTCAAGGTCTCAATGGAACAGTAGCACTAGGCTGCAGAGATTAGTCTTGGTGTTGACTTTGTGGCACAATAAACAAAATCTACTGTTGGGGGCGAACGGCAGACGCAGAGTGATGGCAATAGTTCCTTGGACCTTTGGCCAAAGGACTAAAAACTAGGCGGACCCATATCTGGGTGATTTTGTGCATGCACTGCAGGGATTCGTTTAATAAAATAACATGGCATATAAGGGGTGATACTTATTTTCCATTCTTGGAATGAATAAATGTCTACGACTTAAACTACAAATCTAAAGAATCTCCGATTCCAAAATTATTTTCACGAGGTGACACATAACACCATGGTACGTACCCTGTACGTTGGTAGGCGGCCGAGAGTTGTTCATCGGCGTGCCATTGGGGGCGCCAGTGAAGGATTCATCGGTGGCGAGAGCGGAGAGACCCTGGGTCAGCTGCTGACACATGTCAGCAATGTCCTGCTGCTCCTTGCTGGGCGACACCTCTGGGATGGGGCTCACTGCTGACATAATCATCAAAATATAACAATAATAAGGTAACTTCTTTTGCGCCTAAATCCTCGGAAACCAAACTCAGACTCAGAGGCGCACCACTACAAGAGTCAGTCAATCTCAGATTGGATAAGGCATATTAAAGTCGTCAACAAAAGGATCGATACACCAGGGAGCTAAGGTGGATACGCAACTGATCACACACTAAGAGGGATCACATTCGAAAAGAGAAATAGAAAATGCCCTAGTTCCAATATTAGTATTGACTACAAGAACAAAAAAGTAAATTGGAACTAGATAATCGAAGCTGGATAGGCTTTCTTTTTTTCAATGGATGTAAATATGCTGGCTGCAAGAGTGCCTGGTAGGTAATGGTACAGATCTAAAAAATTGTTATGATATCGGACAGAGAAGCCAGTGCAAAGATTTCAGAAGAGGCATCTATTTATCTTCAGTCTGATTTATCAACGCACTTTACATTTACAGGCAGCAGTAGTTGTTGGGTTCTAATCTGCTTTCGATCCCGATAAGTAAAGTTCACCGAGTACTGTACCTGGTCCGTTAGGTTGGCTGTTCTGCTTCACGAGCTGTTTCTGCCGCTCCAGGGTTGAGGGCAGTTCGTTGAGACGCAGCGAGAACTGCCTCTTGAACGGTGACGTCTCACTCAGCTTATCAAACCCACGGAACGAGTACTGTCGCTCAAGCATCGAATCCGTAGCGTGTGGTCGCTGCACGGCGAAGGGATTAGCTACCGGCTTCAGTGGTACCGGCTCTGTGGGGAATGTGACAACAAACTCTTGTATTTAACAGACAGTATATAAGGCTAACCTCAATTAAATCCATGTTTACATAAGGCAATACTGTTGAAGTGATTGCCAGGTCATTCGTAAAGGTCAAGGCTACCACATGCAACCTATAAAGCATACACGGCTTAGTAAGTGTATGCCTCCATTTTTTAATCATCGATCTCTAATCCTGACCATGGGATCAATATTGTAATTTCCTCTCCACCAATGTCAAAGCTACGTGACTTTGCAGTGCTCAGGCATTAATTTGGACAGCTGTCCCTTAATTAATTCATTTACCAGTTACTTTGTTAAGACGTTTCCTGAATTTTCACAGATCCCATGGCCAGCTACATAGTTGTCTTTTAGAATGACTTCAACTGCACATTTCACTGCTCGCCTCCCTCACGTTTCTCTAATGTTTGACTCACGAGGGACCCATTTCTCTAACAATCTTATAAGCTCGTATGCCAGATTGTACTCTTTAAATTCGATTTTGTTCCTTGACAATGATCTTGTATATTATTGTAAACTGTCAACACCAGGGCACGCCACCCGGACACTTTTGCTGGTGTGTCACAGAAATTGTGTTCTCAGTGACACGACGGTGGCTGTTGGCATTTACAAAAACCTCCTTAAACTTAATAATGGATTTTCTGTAATGATGAATGGTCTTATGAGCTCTTTATCTTAGTGAGACGGTCCCTTGTAGTCTTAAACAAGTGCTAACCACAAGTGGTTGAATAAAACGTGTTTCTTCAACTCAGAGTGACACGCTTTCTCAACAGATGCCACGATGGTTTATTAGATTTGGTGACACTATCTACATAGGACAACTGGCAAGAATTCAAAAAGTAGTGCCAGATGGCACCACATTTCTTTTCCAACATTGTTACGATTAACAAGCTTTGGACTACTTTTAATATAAACTCTGATAGCATAAAACAGCATTGTCTGCAGGCTGAAATTGCATGGCATATCCAACATACAAATATGTGGCCCGCCACGGTGAACCACAACACAAGCCCATTCTGCATGCACACCAAAAGTATTATTTTTCTTGACAAACAATCCAAACCTAATAAGATACAGTCAGTTTCGAACAAACACATTATAATACAAGTCATTATGAGTCAAAAGACCTTATTTCTCAAAACATTGCTTTTTGAAAGTTTGCTTCAATTTTAGCAATACATCAAGAAGTACTGGATATATTTCAACAAATAAGGCATCATTTTAAAGCTCATGGTCTGTGGAATCCAAAGAGGTATTACATTCCATGTCACAATTTTGCACCTTTTTATTCCCAATCTGAATATACTCTAAAAGTAGTGTCGTTATATTCAACTAATTTTTTAACCCCCTCTGTCACCCTATTTAAGGCCCCTTTTTATTGTGCTTTTCTGTGCATCTTCTGCAGTTTATTGCGACACCTAACGGTTGTTATGACGTCTATGCAGGTTGATGTTTCAGACCATACACACAATTGCAATCGCTGAGTTTTATACTTAAATACTCACAGTAACGATAATAATCTTACCTACAAATGTGTCACTGGATGCAAACAGGAATTTTGTTTATTTTTTTAGTTATTGCCATTTGAACAATGCAAATACTCAAACTTGCAATGGGATTTAATATTTGTTATATCACAGTAAAGATAACAATCATATCTACAAATATGCCACTGGATGTACCCATGATTTGTTCAAACGGTAATAACTCAAAAAGTTAACACAATTCTTTGGTACATCCAGCAACAGACTTGTAGGTAAGGATAGAGCGGGCTCTGCAGCCCTACCTGTAGTGACGTCAGCAACATCTGGCGGGCTAGTTGCGCAAATGACCGCATTTGAGCGGGTTAGAGTGACATGAGTTCGCAACGAGCAGGCTTCATATTACTTGACAACAGTATTAAGTTCACGTATAGTCCCGTGGTATACACAGTTTTTAAGATATTTAAAATCTCATTTCACTTCGTCTTTAATACCCACTCTGCTGTGGTAGGACACTTATTACTTATTATTATTTCTTTTCAGAGAAAGTGAATGCTGGGCTTTCCCCGCAGGTTCCCACCTGCAATGATGGCACTCTGGGGGTCGGCGAGGCGCTCGGTGAGAGTCGCCTGACGGAATGACCCCATCCGAGTGAAGCTTGTCCCCTTGTCATTGAAGGTCACCGTCACCGAGTCTTTCTCTCGCTTCTGTTTCTTCTCGAGACAGATGGCGAAGGCACACCCCACGGCGTGACTCAGTCGCTCTCCCTGCAGCACAAACCAGGGGCACGTCAGTACACAAGTAGCACGATGTCTCTCTGCTGTAGGTATGGCCTTCCAATTTGTTTAGCACAGGTTCAAACCCCCACACTCCCACAAATATAAAGCGTGGGACTTCAGATTTTTACGATCCAAAATTGCTATTGCATTAATACATGTTTCATTCACAAGGTGACACCTCTGTTGCAATTTATTGTCTCTATGTTACAAGAGGATAACCAAACCACCCATTCTTGGGTGACTTGGGACTTTGTGAACATATGTTACATTGGACCCTTGCTTTATGGACTCCTGATGTAAAGAAGAACCGTTTGAAAAGAACAACTCCCTGTTCAGTCCTGAACTGTTTTATGTAGCCATGGATATAAGGACCACTGAATATATGGTAGAGTTTGAACAAGTCACATGTTCATGGCGAGAGCGACAGTGTTGTAAACTTTCACAATAATCTTGCTGGATAACCTAAATATTCTTAATTTAATCAATTTAACACATAGCATAATTTATATGACATGTGTGTGAAACATTAAGCATTGATCTTCCAGTTTGATAATAATCTAACAGCTTAATAATAATCTAAATAATAATCCTAGATAACAACAGGCTGATTACGGAAAGAAACCCAAACTGTAATTTTGCCAGCTTCCTTATTTGAACTTACAGTACTTGTAGTGCGCGGACATGAAGATTACTTGTACACATTGTAAACAAGTGCTTAAATGCAATTTCGTCCAATTTCAGAAATAAGTATTATTGTTAATATTGATCATGCCAACATATTATTCATCACCATGCTGAAATAAACAAGGCAGCCAGAAAAATCAATCAATTAGGAACTTTACTCAAACAAATCTGCTTTTAATACAATTCAAACAGACTCAGTCATTTGTCCATGATTACATTACAAAACCATGTTCCAGCTAATATCGTAGTGGATATCGTTTCCATCATTCATGCATGAATCCAGATCCAAATGCAATCATTACTAGTCTTCGTCACCAACACCAAGCTATATAAAGAAACAAAGACAGAGCATTTATGCAGTTAAGACTTGGTTATGATAGCATGTTTGTACTACTACTACACTGTACATAGAGAAGTGCTTTTAACCATGTTAACTAGATGGGTGGGTACTGGAGGGTAAAACTCTCATGGACAAAACCACCCATGATGTATTCTGCTATTTGATTAATTAAACAGATTGTTTTGTAATTATATATAATGATTTCAGCTACTTAACTTTTCTGATGTGCCTCTTAGTTTGGTTTCCAATAATTTCTAAAGCGCAATAAAAGTTACCTTATTATTATTCTGATTGTTTTATTTACATACAAAATCTGCCACATTCACACAAGAAATACGGGTGGATCTTGAGACCTGGAACAGATGCAATTATTACAAAATTAATTCTGCAGCTGCAATCTTTACAAGATGCAAATCATTTACAGAACAAAACATGTCCAAACTGTTAGCACAATTTGGAGTATTAAATAACTGAAATGAGGACAAAATCACACTTTGTCCACCCTGTTCACCAATTAGTTTCTCCCGGTCCAGAAACTGTGTGAGCAATTTCTGGGTCAACTTCACTGTATTAACTGTGCCTTGCAATTAACTTATGTACCACAGCCTGGAGCCTCTACAATTAGTCCGTCTACAGGGAGAGATCTGGGTCATGTGACTGATGTAGGACAGTGCTACTGATCCTCTTCTAGGACACTATACAAGGACACTTCATCTGGCTGAGCGACATCTTCCTCTAACATAAATATTTCACAAACTTGTATTATTATTGCTTGTCATGTGTACATCACAAACCTGTGTACACCCTTGATCCTAATGTAACATGTGTGTGTGTGTGTGTGTGTGTGTGTGTGTGTGTGTGTGTGTGTGTGTGTGTGTGTGTGTGTGTGTGTGTGTGTGTGTGTGTGTGTGTGTGTGTGTGTGTGTGCGTGCGTGTGAGCATGGGTGCAAACAAAATTTTAAAAATAGATGTCTTAATTGTGTAAGCACCTGTTAACTCATGCACCCACAAACCTACTTATCTGCAATCGTGCACTGTTGTATCCTACACATTCCTGTAAACACTGTATCCTTGCGTGGTCACTACTTGCACCACTGAACAAACTCTGTGGTATATACTCAAATGAACCACATCTTATCAAAGTAATTACCGCTGTCTGATTGTGACTTGAAAGAAAGTATTTACTCACCTTGCATCTCTGGCTCTAGCTTTTTACTTGATGAACAAATAAGTGTTTGATAGGAATCAGTTGACATCCTTTCAATTCTACTTGGAATGCTCACTACTGGGTACTGGGGTTAGTGTCATATTAACAATTATGCATGTTCAAATTACTGCTGTTTCACAAATAATTTTGTTCAACCATAACATTTTTAGCTAGCGCTATATATGATGCCAACCAACAGAATTTGTTAGAACTATGAAACTCGGATTATCTCAGTTTGAGCCAGTGTAACCTAGGCTGTATTACTCCTTCGTGTTTTGTGTTCGAATCCGGAATATGTACACTTCTGCGTGTACTAATGATGTGACAACTGCATTTAATTAGCAACATGTCTTCCATGCACTTAGCGGAAAGCCGGAAAACGATCGCGAAACGGTTTATGTTAGCGCCTTCTGCACGTGTCCCTGTTTACATCGTTTGACACGAGGTAACACAGGCGCCATGACACTTCGCAACGATTTGCCTTGCGCGTTTTTAAAATCCTGTGTCATAAATCCACAAAAATAAATTAACATTGTTGCATATTAAACATTTGTTTCAAAATATCTCCAGTTAATTAAGGCATTATCTATTAAACAGCTGGTGCTTTTTTTTTTTGCAATCATGGAAGATCTTTTAAAAAATGCAAATACCGCGATTTTGTCCTTTTTTGTGATTGCATAATTTCCATTTGAAAAGGCTAATTCCGTTAAAATCAGTGTCCATACACAAACTTTCCCAACTGGAGAAAACCCACAAAAGGCATAGCATATTTTATAATAATACTTTTACTTCTTACAAATAAATTACTTTGTGTATTTCCTACCCCAACATTGACCCATTTTGCTATATTGACTATTCTTATTGATGATTGTATCAAACAACTTAACATATATCTTCTTCAAGACCATTTGCCAGTTCAATTTCAAGACACTTCACCATAGATTTTCTGGAATATGCATATGAGTAACCGTTAAGCAGACATCAGTTTTGCCTGTAGAATCAGGAAATAAATAAAATCAGTGAGAACAACAACCAGGGGATTCACAGGGTGCACTTAAGCAGGACCGAAATACAATCATGATTTATTGTTGTATTGATTCAACAAACAAAATTAAGATGTCAATTCAGCCAAACAAAATTAAGATGTCAATGCAGCCATGAATCACACATCATAACAACCTGTAAAACAAACATGGAAATAAGCTGCAAGTGGAAAAAAAGCCACAAAGACATGTCAAGGATAACCACCCTAGATTTATCACTCACAGTCATTTTATCAGTCTTGTTTTTACCATGTTTAACAATGTCTTCCGCTGAATAAAATAAAACAATGGTGAGACTCGTTTGTCAGATGTGGTCTTAATGTCTTGCTAACAATTCCACATAGACAGTTATTGTCTGAGAGGTGATATATCAACCTGATTAGATGATTGTATCATCTAATCAGACAGACATGGTGGTCTATGAAGCCTTTCATTCTCCCATGGAAATATGATTGCAGCCCCTTTTAAATAAACTACACTCAATCAGGACATGAAAGAGAATAATGGGCCAGGATTTATGTTATGATGTAAATGTGTATGTTAAATTGAATCTTTGCACGTAAGAAAGTGTAATTATAATGGCCACTACCACTGTATTTTATGTATGCATGCAGATAAACTTCAAGGCAAAATAAAGCGTATCTGCTCCTGCAAATGTAAGTAAAATATAACATTTATACATGCAGCACGAGCGTTCTGAAAAATAAACATAAAGTGCAGGCATGCAAGGTGACGCCATTACCCGGCTCGTGCTGACAAGCAGTGCAGCAACAGTTAACAGACACGGTGCGAACAACCCAATATTAAAATCCTGCATCACTGACATTCATAAATATTATAACAAAAGCTATCTTTTTTTAGAATGTGCATCACCAGTTCCACTCTTGCCATTACCCAGCGCGACAGCAGGTTTAAGTTACATCTTCAGGTATTTTCAATGGCTGGTCAAAAAGTATTTCTTCCTGCAAATGTTTACCACATTCTTAGTGAATGTGTTAGTACTTACATTTATAGATACAAGTTGTAGAAACTGTGTAACTCTGTGGTGAGAGAACTAGTTACTTGATAACCAAGGCATGGACACCAAAGACTGCTTTTTTTTAAATTAAAGGTGAATGAAACCATTTTGTAACAAATGAACATACTTTTGATAGTGAAATAAATAATAACTTTTTGTCCCTATGTATTCGGACACACGGGATATAGGGCCATTGAGACATTCAAAAATAGTTAGTAGCAGGGTAATAGACAAGGATGACATGACGTCAGGACTTGGTTGCTTCCATAAGTATTGGGACATTAAATCTGAGATTTATTTTTGTGCACCCTATGTTTTGGGACAGCTGATAATTCAATTATTTTTAAGTGTCCCAAAACATACTGTCATTACTCATTGGTCAGAAATAGCATTGTGACGTTAGTCTGCAATGCTCTGTATGTCTTCTATGATTGTACTGAGTTACATAAATTTACATCAAATGTCTTCATATACTGGCATGGACCGCTGAGCCGTCCTTCATACATGTTAAGTGGTAAACATTCGCTCCATCAATTTCACAATGTTAGTAGCTACTATCTACTCAAAGCACTTTTAAAGTTTTTTGTCAAACATTGTTGCATGTATTTATGACATCTGAATAAAGGTCCGCTGACCAATAACAAAAATAACTTGCATCTGAATTTTGAATAATGGTTCCTGAACTTGAAGAACCTATCCAGGTGAGATACCAACAGAAACATGCCATGATCGAGTACTCTAAATAACGAGAAGTCTCCAAATGGATCACACCGAGTCTCCCACAAACAAAACCTCAAACAACCCAAAAACAAAACGCGACAAACGAAACAAAGAACAGGAAGCAGACATGGAGAGAAGCGCCGCCACCAAAAAGACAAAGGCGTATACTAACACTTACAGACTCCTTGAGGGCAAGGAAGCCGTGACAGATCCAACGGCGTGTCGTGCCATCTCGACAGATGTACGCAAAGCCTTTCTCGTGGTTCCTGTCAGGAGCACAGAACGACACCTTCTCTATCGTCTGGTCAACAACAAGGCCCTGAAACAGTGACACCGGCATCAACAAACTGTTAGTACATCTATTGCAGATGGTACCACGTACAATAGGAAACATGTTGATGTTGAAGAATATTTTAATTACAGTTCGTGGAATTTGAGTATTATTATATATGAAATAAAATTACTGTTTCGCTCATTTCAAACAGAGAGGGATTTTGTTTGGGGCTGCCAGGCTTATCTTAGCGTGTGTGTGTGTGTGTGTGCGTGCATGTGTGTTTGTGTGTGCATGCACGCATGCACACACGCACCCATGTTTGCGCATGTACAAGCACACATGTTTAATAAATGTAAAGGTTGTTTTGCCCACAGTCCTGACCAAACATGTCCATTATAACAAAGCATCCATCAACCAAACACAAAAATATCAGCAACAACATGTTTGCGACACAACACAGACGCATGTCATATCATCATTCCTGTTTTTTTAGAGCAATCTACAAGCAGATATCAAAGCTCCAGGTCACAACAGCACAATGGTCTGTCAGATACATTAAAGCATGACATCGACTCCATGCACAGTGCACAGATCTCAGAAATGGATTCACGGCAAGTATCGATTTGGAATCGTTTACATGCACCGACCTTAGCAGAACGAATGATACCGACATCACATTTACGTGTCTTGAATGGCAGGACAAAATGTCATAAACCGCACCATAAAAGTGCTTCCATATTTACATCATAGTAGCATGGCAATGATATTTTCAAACTGACATGTTTGTCTTAAATATATCACGCCACATTTACAATGTGTTGCCTACCTTGGCAATGTTTTATTTTATGTAAAACTGACAGCACCAAACCAAAATCTTCTGGGTAATCGTGAACAAGTAAAATCTTCTATTAAATCTGGATTCCAATTTATACTTTCATTACCTCATTTGAACATTTATAACATACCATAGCAAGTTTCTTGCCCACAAGCCGAGTAAGCCCCTAATCCTAATACGGTTACATGGGCCTGTGGCAATGCTTGATATATTAGTATGTAATAAATTCATATAGGGTTTGCTCTATATACCAGGTATTTTGTACTTTGCCTTTTTATATTAAATAAATTTTAGTGATCACAAACGTCCAAAAATATAGTATATGCAACTACATTATTGTCTTCAGGAGTGGCAGTGTCAACAATGAAACTAAACATTACTATAAGGTTGCAAAACTTGTTATAAATGCGAACACACATTACCCCTGAATTCCTAGTATTATCGGTGTAAAGAATTCAAACCTAGAATGTCTCAACCGAGAATCTGGCGCTCTGTGCACTACGCCACTGCACCTCACATTAACAATTCTATACTAATCCACTGAATCTGTAAACTCCAATGTGTTAGTCTATCAAGACTACGAGTACTCAGAATCAATAGGTCAGGTCTACAGCTAAACTAATGATGTCTCAGCAGTACCGACGGTTTAACTGACCACATGACATGATTAAACCAACCAGCAGTCAGCCCTAATTACATTGAGGGAGAATTTGTATTTCGTGGATCTGATTGATACAATCCCTGAGTGACATTTTTTATGTATTTCGTATAAATATGGCAACAATGTTGTAACAAAAAACTCTTTCTTCAAAAGGCAACCCAGGAATCGAAATGTCATGTGGCACATAGATTGTTTCAGAATGATTGTTTAAAGGCCATATCCTGGGATAAAATGTGCTGTGTTTCATAATAATAACAAATGATGTATGCACTTTCAGATGATGCCATTGAAAATATGTTTATGAATTGCATAAGAGCGGACAAGATAAAAAGAACCTCTAAATTTGCCGTCTTACGGAAACTGCCGAGTGACAGTAGCTTGAGATTATTTGATGTCATTTGTGGAAAACAGCCGTGAGTTTGGACCACCTTGACTGATTGACAGCCGCCCCGTGCGTGACCCGCCTCGTGTAAACAACTCATAAAATGGCGGCCGGTGGGTTGAGAGCGGTGTCTCTTCTGTTACTGAGACTGGTGCATACGCTGATCAAATATATTTTCGTGGCAATGATGATGACACTTGAAAGATTAATGTTGTTTCTGCTGATGTTAGATTGCCTGGTGTCGGTGCGGTGCTACGTGTACAGGTCGAGGCATGAACCTGTCGAGAGAGTCCACCAACTCACTGACGGCTGGCTGTTGAGTTTGTTGTGGTGAAATGGCCAGTGGTGTTGTTGTGGTGAAATGGCCAGCGGTGTTGTTGTGGTGAAATGGCCAGTGGTGTTGTTGTGGTACTCGTTCGCATCTTGACGCTTCTTTTGAGTCATTTTAAGGACTGTTGATTTAATGTGACCACCGAATTTCCAGTCAAACCCTGAATTGCCACTGTTTCCCACAACACATATCTTCATCAATTAGTCATGTTAATGATAAAAACAGCTGAAATATAATTATAATGAAATAACATTTAGCCGCGTTTTCGGAAAACAGACATTTCCAGGTTTGTTTAAGACCAATTTTATCAATGTTTTTGCAAACATGTGGCTTCGGATTTGTGATAACATTGAATAACACACATGTACAAGTATATTTACATAGTTCTCTGGAAAAAACATTTGGACAAGATATGCCCTTTAAATATTTCCTGAAGTGCATTACACGCATGCATTGTATGTATAAACAGTTACATACGAGTGTGTATGAACACAAACATGGATACAGTCACCCGCACACGCGCAACCACGCACACACACTTTATGTTATCTATCAAAGTGACATTTTCAGGAGTTTGTTTCTGCAATAGACTGTTCAGAGTGTCTTACCTTACTGATTTCATCTACAACCCTGAGTGCATCCCCGGACACGTAGAGAATGGCTCGCTGGTACTTGCTTTTGCTCTGCTGCAACAAGGCATACATGACTTACATGGTACACCAGACAGAAGCAGGGCAGGGTCCTCTCCTTGCTTCCCGGTAGGTGTAGGCAGGTGTCTAACCTGTGACATTCACTGACAGCGGATATAAGAAAGGACTCGTTCACAAACACAAGTCACCATGTTATAGAAAATGGCATGACGATTAGAAACAAGAAATCTGTTACATTATTATTGATCATACTGCCATTGACATAATATGCAATTCTGATGGTATTCTACATTCTAATTACAAAATTAAAGCAACAACAACTACTTATCTGTATATTTCTTTAAGTTATTTGCATTCTATAAATGTATACAAATTAAAACACGGCAACAACACTTTCAACAGCAACTAATAAAATTAAAATTAAACAGAAAAACACAAAACAAGTAACTGATTATTTTAAAAAGCTGCAAACTATGCGATAGCACTGCATCAAGGTAATCCTAAGAGCACCTGTTTGCTAAATAGAATCAAATGTCGACAGAATCTGTGTGTGACCATAATGTGAAATCAAAAATCATGTCATGCATAATGTTCGACATTCAGAAATAACAATGACGTTTGCAATTAATACACATGTTATCGTAACATGTCTTGGAATGTGATTGGTAAAGATTCTCAGAACATTGGAGTCTCAATCGAGGGGACATATGTTTAAATTGTCCTGCTGATATGGGAACCTAGGCATTTTGTTCACACCACACTGCATGAGTATTTGGCAGTGGTAGTCTGGTACTGCAGATGAAAATGATATTGATCAAAACAAGAACCTATGTTTTATTCTTAAAAGCTTTGGAACCCACAAATACAGGAAACTTTGTTGAACACCCAGGGCTTTTTTTTTAAACCAAGGAAAATGTTCAGTTAATCCTATCATTATGCTGCATGGTTAGCAGAATAAGCAAAGTTATAACAATGTTTTTTCCATATTCCTGCCAGTATGAGACGTGCATGGCATTATACAATCCTTGGATGGTTCATCAACCAGAACTAAACTGATGACTTCCCACCTTGCTAGCATTCATCTGTAGATACTCAGACAACAACCAGCAACTTCTGTCTAATAATAGTAGTGTACATTAACACTTTTAATGAATATGCATAACACCTGCCCAGAAGCAACGCTCTCACAAGCACACCTACCCACTTTGTTTTTAATGATGTAGGTTGTGAAATACACAAATACAAGAGTATAATCTGACAAGCTAATCTCGCAAACATATACATGATGTCTTCAAACGATCAAGCTGCAGTACTAGTGTGCAAATAGCAGAACTCACAGCAAATTCTGGGTGAGACTGAAGTGATAAATACAAAGAAATTTCACAAGTCAACATAGCGCTCCTAAGTACGAGGAAGGCTCAGGTTTTCACACAACCTGCTTTATTTTGTCTTTGATTTACAGGAGATGGCTACAAATGCAAGTGCAGTGAAAGAGCACACACACTCAGTGACATGGCTTGCCAACACCTAGATCTTCCCAAAAGTAAGGACATGTGGGAAATGCAAGAAACAGCTAAGTGCAATACATGGATTTTAAAGCAGATAGAATTGGGTAAAATCACAATAAAATGAAAATGAAATAGTGACGAGTGCCGAATGTTAATCAATCAAACATGGTGAATAGGTTGACAGGGAAGGACGGCTTTTATTGACATGATAGATGGTAAAATGTTAAGAATAATGGCATAAAATCACTGACACCGTGGATTCATAGGATTATGCTATTATAAATGCACATAACACTGTTATCTAACATTTCTTTTGTACAAGGTTCAATGATCTGCTTAGTCGTATTTAATATATGTACATAGCTTATTCCAACAAGGGGACATCTGCATAGGTTGTCCAAATTTTCTGCTGACTGGGTCTGCTAACTTGTAAACACAATTTGTGCAATGTCTATTTGAAGGAGAGAATGAGGGAAAATAGGGAATGACCATTTGAAAGAGGGAATGAGGGAAGACAGGGAATGACTATTTGAAAGAGGGAATGAGGGAAGACAGAGAATGACTATTTGAAAGAGGGAATGAGGGAAAACAGGGAATGACCATTTGAAGGAGGGAATGAGGGAAGACAGGGAATGACTATTTGAAAGAGGGAATGAGGGAAGACAGAGAATGACTATTTGAATGAGGGAATGAGGGAAAACAGGGAATGACCATTTGAAGGAGGAAATGAGGGAAGACAGGAAATTACCATTTGAAGGAGTGAATGAGGAAAGACAGGGAATTACTATTTGAAGGAGATAATGAGGGAAGACAGGTAATGACTATTTGAAGGTAAGTTCTTATATAGCCGAGTATCCAGTCCTCAGGACTGCTCAAAGCACTTTTACACTTTACTCCCTGGCAGACCTGTTCAATCGAACACCATCTCAACTTCTCTGGGAAGCAAATATGAAAGAATGGTGAAGAAAAGATTGAATATTTGAACGACAGAATTATGGAAGACATGAAATGACTATTTTAAGGATTGAAAGAAAGAAGACAAGGACATTTTGAATAAGGGAACAAGGAAATATAGGAATGACTATCTGAATGGTGGAATGAAGAAAGACATGGAATGACTAGTTGAAGGGAGTAAATACAGAAAGGAATGACTGTTGGAAGTATGGAAGCAGGAATGGAGGAGTGAGCATGACACGGCCACTAGAGGAAGCACCATAACCCGCTGCAAGTTGACAACCACTGACCTCCGGCTGCTTCTCTCCGTGTTCTGTTGCCTAAATCAAACATCCACCAGGTCAACAAGCCATTCTCCCAACCCACAACATGTGCACAGCAAGATTCCTGTGACACTCCATACACACACCACCTGCTTTTGCTTCACTTATCCCTGTGTAAACTCTGTTGTCCCAGAAGGTTAACAAACACTAAAACCATTTTCAACTTACATTATTCATATTGCTATGTATGTGCTTGTACCATCTGAACATGTGTTGTGCTATCAAATTACTAATACAGTTACACTACTAATGCCATTTAATTTATTGCAATAATCTTGTGAGCACAATAACTTTGTTTCCAGAAAGAACAACGCAGTACTTCATACAGACGTTATGTTAACATTGAGAATATTTTAAATCATTATTATTATATATGTATATATATATATACAGTACTGCCAATATCAAAATGAAATATGTTATTCCCTAACCAAACAGCATCTTTTATACTAGATTGAACCATGATTGTACCAATGTCATTTCAGCAGAAGGTTGGATACGAGAAAATGACTGAAAAAACAGAACAATTACTGTTTGCCATGGTGCATATAGTACACAGATGGTGATTTAAAAACCACACCTCTAATCTACGGCAAACAATAGTGCTGAAGTGCCTATGTACAGGATTGTTATTGACTTTCTCATGAAAAGAACAACACATGTCACCACCATGCCTACTTTCAGACATACAATATACAATCATTTTTATTTCCACAGGGCATTTCAGTGTTTTCCCTGGGTAAAATGATGGGCGAGGTGGTAGGGATGGGCTATGTGAGCACTGTAGGTGCAAAGTGTTGCTAAGGGGGTCCAGGGGCTTGTTCCCCATAGATTTTTTTAAACTAGCTTAAAATGGTGCATTCTGATGTATATTTTAACCTTTACTCTTGAATATACAGGGAAGATATAAAACAACAAGATAGCATGTAAGCATGTTTACACTACTTGTAAAATGTAGTAATCATGATTTATAAAATTCAGTAACCATGATTGTTTCATACTGTTGAGGTTTCCACTTGACCACTGGTACTCAGTTGAAGTGTGATTTCCACTTGACCACTGGTACTTGTTTGGGGTGATATTTTTCTTGCCCTAAGCCCTGCTACCACGGTGACAGAGTCAGTGACATGGGTATCATCTGAAGACTCTTTCTACCCATCATCCCTTTAAATGATTATCATATCATAATATTATTATGTTAAATTGGTGGTTTCTGTTCCAAAGGTTATATTTTATTTGTTGCTAGCATGCTGTGCAATTAATTAAACAGTAATTTCTGGAATGCCACAAAAATATGTTTCTGTTAACCGCATGAAACGTTTCTCAAATTGAGTCCTTTTTATAAAAACTGGGTAAGTTGTTTAGTATATCTATATTCTGTGCAAACAAATCATTGCCTAGCCCAAGGTATTGATAATCCGTTAGTATACACGGTGTTGGGCAATAGGCGTCTTTTACGAGATATGAACTTTGGTGGTTTATATTTGTAAGTACTTCACTTAAATCAACTTTCCCAAAAGTGTTTGTACAACTCTGTCGGAATATGTATTATACATACATCTTACGAATCATATTCCTTATTTTGCAAAAATACAGCAATTATTAGTTAAATACATAGTCACAGAACATTAGTTGGCACACCACTTGTGTCGAATCTTAAACACAGTTATTGTTTCGGCGCTTTGTTACATGAATGTCTAGATTTCTAGTATGTCGAAACTCCGCAATGTGTCACCATTGGAGACACCCGGATCCCATGGGAATATTCCATGATTGGACAACGGACATTCATGTTGTCCAATGGAATTAATTCCAAGAGGTGAATTTTAACCGGCTCTGAGTGACGTTAAGATGACTATACGATGTTGCTACAAATCTGCGATTTTGCAGGAATATAAGTGACTTTGTGGTGTCATTTTGCGCTACTAGCCGATGTTAAATATATTACGAAAGAATGACAAAAATGGCCGTACAAAATAGCTACGAGGCACCAATTTTTGCATAATTTGTACGAGGCGGCATAGAAAAACGGCCTCACTGAAAAACATCAATTGAACATTGTAAAACTAGCGAAAAGATACATTCTATGGGGAAATCAAAACGTTCGAGTCTTGCAAGAGCTCAATAAAGACAGTCTTAGCAGACATCATTAGATTATCAGAAACAGGAAGACATCAAGTTTACACAACAAGGAGATTGATCCTGCCACAGTGTCCTCAGAATGAGAGGAATACTTGCCACACAGGCTCAGGGGAATATGTTTGTGTTATCAGCTAACTGTCTTGGAGTGAGTGCTACTGCCACCCAAGTCTAGGCTCCACTCCTACTTCCAGATCAACACTGATTAGCCAGGCCCAGTCTACAAGATGTGTGTTCTCTTCACCTCCAGTAACCTATACTGGGAGCTGTATCCCTTGTGTTTGCAGTTCAAAGCAACTCTACTTCAGAGGAACTGCGGTAACAATTACCTTCTACCATACCTCTGTCTCATTTAATCATTGATCTCTTTATACTAAACGCTTATTTTAAGTGTTTTGAGTACTTAATAATATTGCTTTTAACATCATATCTCTTTGTATTTGTAATTGTCAACATTCCTTGAAATCATCCACAAATAGAATAGAATAACTGCTTATACTAAATTGTCTTCAATTATGTGGTTACAATTATCAAATATTCCCATGTGGTAATTGGTAACTACAGTGCCAAAATGTAAGATAACAGTTTAGGCTTTTTATGTTTTACAGGCAGAATTGTCCAGAAATCTGTGACAGGAATCAGATAAAAATAAAATTAAAATGTCAGGAAATAAAGATCATAGTGCATGTTCAAATATCTAACATTTAAATAATAAGAGGCTACCTGAAAACTAATATCAATCTTTAGTGTTATCCTATTAATGACAGACACAGCAGTATGAAATGCATCAAAAAATAATTTATGACTTTTTTTGTTTCGGTCAGTTTCTGACACCGATATATTGACATATCTACTTCACCATGAAGATCGTTTTTAGCAGTTACAGTTACTGTACTCACAGCTAAGTCACTATTTTAGCACTATCTTAGAATGCCCATCAAATGTGAAATGGCAATAAAAATCTCAATCGATGAAACACGCCAAAAGTAGTCCATGTTTATGCCTTGACAACGACCACGTTCATTCAGAGTACATCATTTTGTTTGGTATCAAAAGAACTGCCGTCTTCTTGGCTATCTGTCAGTTGTATTAGTAGTCTCGCCCCTTTTTGTCAAAGTTGAATTTTCCCATGTTGAAACCAGGTCCCAAATCCCGACGATCTCCTATTTAGCTTTAGACTTATGCAAATGAGACACGGAACTGACTGTAGTTCTCAAAATGAGGCACGGAACATTCCCACGATGCTATGCGTTGTTTAATTTCCTGTTTAGGTTATTAAAAGTTGTTGCTATGGAGAATATTTTGACAGTTGATAAATGAATGATATACTTTGTGAAAAAGAAAGTTTAATCGAGATGCCGCTGAAGAAATAGAAAATTGCACAGAAGCATATGAGTTAGTGCAATGCACAAATACTTCAATAGCCCAACGTCATCAAACGCTGCCACCAAAATGGTGGCAGCATACGGCTGATAGATTATTTCGTGCAGTGGTGACAGTATTTAATGTAATAGTTGTTAACGTCATATTCAAAGAAAAGCATGCGCGCTCGGTAGCTACCGTTGTTAAAAGGCCACATGGCCAAAACTGTTCGATTCAAACCCCGATACAGAAGCAGGGCATTTTTGCTCATGAATAGCAAGATATTTTATTTATGATTTAACATGTTCAGTTAATAAATAATTACATCGGCAGCAATACAAAAAATGAACATTCTGAATTTTATTTTTATTCTAGATCCAG
Organism: Escarpia spicata; assembly: GCA_963995525.1. Taxonomy (NCBI): domain Eukaryota; kingdom Metazoa; phylum Annelida; class Polychaeta; order Sabellida; family Siboglinidae; genus Escarpia; species Escarpia spicata. The sequence continues at coordinate 11,165,938 of OZ023211.1, forward strand.
GATATTAATGTCGGCGTAAAACATGTAACATAAAATGCCTGGCCTTATTGCAAAATGCACTAAAAAAAAACAATACAACTTGGAGATACTTTACGAAGAAGGCTCCACGTTGGTGGGAAGTTCACATGTTTTGTTGTGCCGTTGTTTTGGTCTTCTGCAATAGTCCACACTTGTTTATAAACTATACAAAGTAGACATTATGTCAGCCTGGCTGCTCTTGTAAACATGGAGTAGTTTAACTGAGAAAAGGCAAGGCAGTGAATGGTACACATCAGACTGCATTTATAATGTTATCATTGCCTGGTGTGCACTTATTTATGCCTAAAACTTCTGTGTATTTAGGCACAGATATATATATATGTAAACATGTGCAATGACAATGACACATATTTGCAGCTGTGCACAGATTTATATCATATCAGGCAGCAGCAATCACATCAGTTGGGGAAATAAATATAATGTATTCTACGCCTTGCCTACTTGCCTATTACTTATGTTGTTATAGCAACTAGACTAATTACTCAGTTAACCAGCTTATAGAACTTAGAAGGCATCGCATCATATCTATCAGAGAGAAAGTCAGATAGACTCCTGGTCTTCCATTAATCAATTAATCAATTACAAGATGATGTCAACACTGACAAGAATTTGCACTAAGAAGTACTTACCAAATTAAGGTAAATAAACAAAACACTGACATAGTTAATGTTGCCAATGCATGCAAGCATGCACATGTTATTAATAGTGGTAATAAATAATACTGGATTGGCTGCAATAACCATCTATTTCAGGCAATCTCCACTAAAAAGTAAGTATAAACAACGAACAGCTTGTTTCCAATAAAAAAATGTCTCTTGATATGAGTAGGATTAAGTAGAAGTGGGATTTATACGATTCCACCAGTGCAGCTTCAATGGACTTGGGGGCATCTCAATATCATTTAGGACCTGATGGAACCCATATTGTCTTCCCAATCACTGATACCAGTGATAGCACATCTCTTGAGATGTAAATATGGTTTAGAATTTTTTATTTATTAGAGAAACTTGCCTGCAGCAGAACAGTACCATTACTAATACAATATTAAATGCCATGTACATGTACATGTACATGTAGTTAGCAGGAGCATCTTCAATATGAACCAACACTCAGATGGAGCTCTCTTACACATCAATTACTCATCCAAATGACTCATACTTCATTGCTTTAGGAAACAAACACGTCTCCTTCACTGTGTATCATGCAACTGTTACACTGCAAACAGGATGTCCAGTAAATGTATACTGCTCATTTTTAGTCATATCTGCCCCAAGCCGCGGTACCCAGGGATAAGTGTGATGACTATTCCACACAAGGCACAGGGCAGAGGAAATTAAATAAGAAATGCTAATCTTAAATATGACTAAATGTAAATCTAGCCAATCTAACTTACTTCTTATCAATTTAATGTAGTCATTTATACACATATCGTAGAGGTGGTAGTTATTATCATTGACATGGTTGATATTGCACATATTTGAATTGAACCTTGAATATATACAAAAACAAATTATACCGCATAATTTTGTATATGATTAAATGTATTTGACATTTTTTAATAATTTATATCTGACATTTTAAAATGCAATGGATTTGATCCTAAACAACTTATTTAACCCTCAAGTCTGGCCAGACCGAGGCATCTAATGCAACAAGTTTTTTAGGGATAATTATGGCTTCAAGCAGCTGTTGTACCTAGATGTTCGTAATCATTGGACTGTTAACCATCTGTTGGCTCTGGATTACACAACATAGACAGAATCAATACTGAGAAAAAGGCGGGTGTTGACAGCAGTCTAAACAGTCTCAACAGCCGGCTTCATTAAACAGGCAAACAATAGCTCTGTGCCACAAACGTTAAGATATGTGCAGTCTGTGGCTGCTCGGCTTTTTACACGGACTTCATTTAGCTTCCGATTTTTTTATGGTGTGGGAAATAGGTGTGCCCTGGAAATCATCAAAAGGGAAGAAAAATTTTTCACATGTCTAACATCACAGCCACTTGACATCATCAATAAAAAGACATTAGAAAACAAACCGGTTTCATTGTTAACATGGCAGCGTGGCTACAGTTGGCGATTTCAATGGAAATATATGCTGGTTGTACAAGGGCAGTAAATGAACACAGCTTAGAAGTAACATCTCCAGCCAGAGTTGTTCCATCAACACTTCAAGAAACATTGTGTACAATGTGCTCACTTCTACATTTGAAGAAACTTGTGTAAAAAGTGCTCCCATAGACACAAAGAAACACGTACAATGTGCAAATGTGTACGATTAATCAATACAATGTCTCATTCTAAAATACCATTAACGGTGAAGTATTCAAAAATGTATACCTGTACCTTCAAAATCTAAATGTGATTTTGCAATGCATGTGTGTTAAATATAAAGTTCTGAGTAATTTCACAAGCGTTATTACAGCATATTTGTGAATTGTTAATTGAAGATGATGTTTAGTGAAACCCATGTATTAGTAAAACAAGCACTATGGTAACAAGTTTATACATGAATTGTTAATTTACTATAATTTGTATTATATTAATTAAGTTTTTTTAGTTTGAGAAGGATATTGCAACATATAAGTCTATGACTTCAGCTACGTCCTTTCAGCAGCAGCAGCAGCAGCAGCAGCAGCACACGATACTGTGCATGTATTATGTTGTTGTTGTTGAATAAACTATCATTCATTCATGTTGTAAAATTTGTGAAGCACTTAATTTACATTTATTGTTTGCAGCCACTTGCCTTAGTTGGAAGGTTGTATCTAGCGTTATTTGCTGTAGTTATTACTGTGCAATTTTTTTCATTGATTGTTTACAGAAAGCTACAAAGTCACACTGTTGTAATGATCTTTTTAAAGTTAATATTGTTGTTACTGTTGTTGATCAAAAATGTTAAATTTTGTAACAAAAATAAGTTTGATAAACCAAGCAGTCCCGTTTTATAGCTTTGCATGTGTTATACTACTTATATATATGTAAAATTAATCCAAACATCATCATGTATAACATATTCAGTATATTCTGTACAAAGATATTCACCAATGTTATCAAATAATTTATCTTTTTTTCATATTTCAAAGTTAAATGTACCCTTTTCTTGAAACGTTACAGAAGACGAAAGGTAATTTGACTGTGAAATTCAAAAAAGCATAAATTATTATGATATTGACGTGCAGGAAATGGGAATGTTTGAAGGAACTGAAGATGTAGTAGAGATAGAGGATTGAGTCTAACCACAGCCGCAGTCTGAAAGGTGAAAGTGAAGACAGAAACGGCCCGCCACTGAGAAGCCCGTGAGAACCACATACAGGCGGTGTTACTGTACCTTCGAGTCCTTAGACTTCCTGCGCATTGACATACGCGACCAGAGGCTGCGATTTTTCCTCTGAAACAGCACAGCTAGCAAGTGACAAGTGTCAACACCAACTTGGTGACAGCGTGACAGGACTGTCACTTGTGTTAGTGGGGTTACTGCATAAGCCCAGAGGTGACGCTGTTAGTAGTCGTGCCGACATAGCCATCTGTTGTCGGCTGACACTATTGGGTGTCTTTCTCATGTTGGGTGCTTTGCATCTATGCTACTGTCTGTTAGTGGGTCTGTGGGTCTAGGTTAGTGATCTGTTAGTGTACTAGTACCTCCACTCAGGACAAACAGTAGCCATGCACTGTTCAGCATGTTATTGATACCACAAGATTCAGTTCATCTGCACCGTACAATGCGACACATGTGCTGTGAATCGCAGATAACGGCACCTGCGGTTTATAGTCAGCTTGCGGACAGAAATTCACCTCCTGCGTGCTGTACAAGTGGCGTTCTCACACACACAGCATAAACACACATCATACATGCATAAACGCTCACAGACATAACCTCACAATCAATACCACTGACATGCACAAAACAGACACACAGGAGCATACAAATACATAGATATTGCGGTGTCAGAATTCTGTGAGCTCTACAAAGAAAGCTCTACCAGCAATCAGAACACAACGTACAGCTGCTACAATCTGTCAATACACTGAGCCTGTATAAACACTCACAAACAATTGGCGTGATTACTGGGCACATAATCAAGATAACAGCAGTCATATGACATCCAGACTGAACTAATCTGGTTTTCACAGTTTATTTCTCAGCATGATATTTTAACAATCTATTCAGTGCCCCTCAGATGCAAGAAACTTCACTTTCATCACAATGTTAACTTCATTTGTTTCTGGCATTTAACAACATTATGATCAGTAAGAAATATCTTATATACTGTATATGTATCTAGACATGCATTTGTTGTTGTTCTCCTCGTCGTTCCCTGTCTTCAGGGGTGAGGGTGGCTTCGATACGTCGACATTTTCTTTCTCTTCCTCCTCATTGCACTTGCACTACTTTCTCTACCACCCTTCTCCATTCTTCTCGGTCTTTTGCTCTTTTTTCCATTCCCCTTTGCTTTCTTTGCCAAATCTAGATATGCATATTATAATTGTAAACAAAATGACACCCATTCTAAATACATGTTCCATTTCATAGTCAGGAAACTAATGAATACTTGATATACTTAACTTTTAATTTGTGAGCCCAGTGGTTAGCTGCTGAAGTTAGAGATGGCGTATCTAAGAACTGTTATTATTATAGTAAACTGCCATTCTGATCTAAAAATTACTGAGTTTCAAGTTGCATCAATTCAAATCAAAGATCACATAAATAATCTTAAGTTTACGATGTACACCTTCTAGCAGAAAGTTCAGATGAATTATACTTCAACTGAGCAGCATGTGAGTGCCTGGCAGTCTGCTTGCACTGGCTCATTCACTGCCTGAAGCTACTGAACAACCCTAGAGATAGAAGTGAACTCAGCCAGGAACTACCAAAGCCATGAATGTGCCTCCCTTGTCTGAAAATGACCTCCAACTTTCTACAAGTGGCAACATTTCGCTGTGCAAAGCTTACACAGTCTGGCTACTTGAAATCTCTCTGCACATAAAATTATCATCTTTCCACTTTCAGCAATATTCAATTCAGAATGCTCAGTAAAAATGCTAAAGGTCCCACAGCCAACATAAATGCCATTTCTCTACAATATTATATCGTAAAATGCTGTGTTAATAATGATAGTTATTGTTATTAATCACTGCTTTAACTGGTCATTTTGTTGTTTTTATGATAATTATTACTTAAAATATCTGTCTACAAGACATGTTTTCATTTAATCATTTTAAATAAAAACATGAAAATTGCTAATGGAACTAGCACTCAGAGAACATAGCGTTTGATGGCAATAGGTGAGTTTTCCATGCAGGTCTAAACACTTATGTAACCATCCCAGGTTCCCACGCTGGAAACTCTGGGAGCACTACATCCCAATACTAACAGATTCTGCCAGGTGAAGCTGTCTTCCTTGTATCCACGTAAGACCAATTAACAGACAGTCGACTGCCAATACCAATGAGTACTACTGGGGCAGAGGCTTCAGTTGGCAGCCACTGATACAGGTCTGCAGCAATTGCCTGCATTACAAGTGTCGCTGTACATAATTCAGCACAATAGCAAACAACTTATGGAGCATCAATCTTTTCAAGGCTGCACTATAATATGATTGCGAGTCAAACTAGTATTGTGTGAGAAATCATTAATACAGATGCAGTCTTGTTAATTATTGTTATTGTTTATTTTAGATATTATGGTTAATTGAACGCAAAATATATATATATTTTGTACTCAGTATGCACATAGGCTAAGAACATGTAATCGTCCTCAATATATTGATTTTTGACAACAAACATGAAAATAACTTAACCAGCAGGGCTCAGTTTTAACCGACAAAAACTTTTTTGTTGGAACTATCAAAATAAAATTGGTAAAACCTTGGTTTCACTACTAAAATTTAACATAAACTTAGAATAGACATCAGAAATGGTGGCAATGCTGACAAAAGCTATCACAAAAATTATTTACAGCTATGGCAATACTATTGCAATGTTATCATTATCTTCGATGTCCATTTCCATGTCTGCCATGTTCAAGAACATCGACTGTTTACTACACCAATTCCACACATCAACATGTGACTTCACCTCACTGAAGATTAATACCAACCCTCAGCACATAATCCAATTTAGATACTAAACTACAAACTTCATCATGTTCGCATTGGTCCCTGGACAGGCTGTAATAAAGCTGTGGCACAGGTTGGCAGGGCTCTCGATTGAGTCGACATATAAGCTAATCATGCAGCAGAGACAGCAGTCGAATGGATTTAACGAGGAGAGCACAGAATTTCTACAGAGCCTCCCAACACCAAAGACTTCCCACTGCCTAATGAGAATGCACTGCATCACCGGTCATGTCAATGTCATACGCTTATGGCCAAAAAGCAATTCACAGAAAATGAGAAATAGCTATAATTCTGTGGCAGTAAGTTCTGGCTTTAGACAGATGGATGGATGCATATACAGATAGACATACACAACAGACACATTTAGTTCTGCTGTCATCCTTCCCGGATGCTGATGGAATTGTGATGTCAACTAGCCTAGCTGTTGTTATGTATGAGCTAACCACCTGATTAGCATCATTTATACACCCAGTGGAAGGCTTCCAGGTTAAATAGGCAGTGTCAGTATAAATGTCATCAGGTGCAACTACAGTTGGACTGGTCCATTATCACTCACACCAGCAGGTTTGGATGGGGCAATTTAAGCTGTAGTTTAAACTTGGTTGTACATTCCAAAAGAAGCATGACATGTCTAGTAGTAAGTGGTGGCCCAAATGTGTCCAACATATAATAATAATTAGAATAGTGAATCCTGTTTCTGGATTTTTTTCAATAATTTCATTATATCTACAATGGTATAGGAACACACCGTCTCATACACATGGGGAAATCTTTGTTCAGTCCCTAGTCTTACTGTAGATTGGTCAGCCCTGACAGCACACACTGCCACACACACGGGTAAGGTCAACAGTCAACCTGTGTTGTCTAATCATCATCTTCATTCCACCATACATTATTCCCTATGGCCATTTGAATCCTGAACTCATCTGTCATGATGCCCTGTCCATTGTGTCCTCCTCCACAACCTCTGCCACCTCCATGTCTTTCCTCACCATGACGCCCTGTCCATTGTGTCCTCCTTCACAATCTCTGCCACCTCCATGTCTTTCCTCACAATGATACCCTGTCCATTGTGTCCTCCTTCACAATCTCTGCCACCTCCATGTGTCTCCTCACCACGACGCCCTGTCCATTGCACCCTTCTCCACCTCTGCCACCTCCATGTCTTTCCTCACCACGACGCCCTGTCCATTGTGTCCTCCTCCACAACCTCTGCCACCTCCATGTCTCTCCTCACCACGACGCCCTGTCCATTGCACCCTTCTCCACCTCTGCCACCTCCACGTCTCTCCTCACCACGACGCCCTGTCCATTGTGTCCTCCTCCACAACCTCTGCCACCTCCACGTCTCTCCTCACCACGACACCCTGTCCATTGCACCCTTCTCCACCTGTCACCTCCACGTCTCTCCTCACCACGACACCCTGTCAATTGTGTCCTCCTCCACAACCTCTGCCATCTCCATGTCTCTCCTCACCACGATGTCCTGTCCATTGCACCCTTCTCCACCTCTGCCACCTCCATGTCTCTCCTCACCATGACGCCCTGTCCACTGCATACTCCTCCACAACCTCTGCCACCTCCATGTCTCTCTTCACCATGACGCCCTGTCCATTGCATACTCTCCACAACCTCTGCCACCTCCATGTCTCTCCTCACCACGACGCCCTGTCCATTGCATACTCTCCACAACCTCTGCCACCTCCATGTCTCTCCTCACCGCGACGCCCTGTCTATTGCATACTCCTCCACAACCTCTGTCACCTCCATGTCTCTCCTCACCACGATGCCCTGTCTATTGCATACTCCTCCACAACCTTTGCCACCTCCATGTCTCTCCTCACCACGACGCTCTGTCCACTGCACCCTTCTCCACCTCTGCCACCTCCATGTCTCTCCTCACCATGACGCCCTGTCTATTGCATACTCCTCCACAACCTCTGCCACCTCCATGTCTCTCCTCACCACGACGCTCTGTCCACTGCACCCTTCTCCACCTCTGCCACCTCCATGTCTCTCCTCACCACAACGCTCTGTCCATTGCATACTCTCCACAACCTCTGCCACCTCCATGTCTCTCCTCACCACGACGCCCTGTCTATTGCATACTCCTCCACAACCTCTGTCACCTCCATGTCTCTCCTCACCACGACGCCCTGTCTATTGCATACTCCTCCACAACCTCTGTCACCTCCATGTCTCTCCTCACCACGACGCCCTGTCTATTGCATACTCCTCCACAACCTCTGTCACCTCCATGTCTTTTCTCACCGCATCCGTCATATATTCATACGAATCTTATCCATTGCCATTCCACCTATGCTTGCACTCACTGGCAGCGTCTTTTATCACATTACCTTCCTCTCTACATACAACATGCCTGTATCAGTGTATGTATGATCCTGGTAAGTAAATATACTCACCCACAGTACCAAGTAGAGTCTAGTCTACTTGATAGTACCAAGTACAATCTAGTCTATTTGATACAGGGCTGCCTAACTGAAATTTTTTTTTCGTAATGACCCCCCCCACCCCATCACACCCCCGCCGTAGCATCCCGCCCTGCTCCCCAGTCCACAAGGTTGCCAATCAAACCTTTCTCTGAAGTAGATACAGTGACAAGCCCAGCCTGTTCACCAACATGGGAATCCAGGATGTTACTAATTTAATCATCAAAAGTAGATGTATTTTGTTTGAACATATTGTGTTGCTACAGTGTAACTGTTGTCAGTAGTTAAGGTCATCCGTTAGCACTTCAAAGGGATACTTGTTGCACAACATCCAATAAGTTACATTGTGTTAATTACAGCTGTCAAAGTGCATGCATGGCCAGACATGGCTAAGTGTTTACGTCTGTAGAGCATCACTGTGAGAAAGACAGCACCAGTGAATAACCATTAATCATCCAACGAGCTTCTAAATTTACAACACACAGTAGGTAACATTATAATTATTACTAACAGTCAACGACAAAGTTAAATTGTAGTATTCAACTTGAAAAGATATGATAGTTTTATATTTCTTTCATTATATAATTCTACACGTGTACATTTTATTAATGTCTAGATGCGCATTAATGACACTGATATTTGTGGTTGTTGTAATTGACTGACACATACAGACATAATAATAATGTCCACATGTCATCAGCAGGCTGCTGCCAGTCAAAGTTGTAACATTGTACACAGGCACAGCATTGGATGACATCACCTACAGTACTGCCTTTGTAGAACTGGTAGTGGACTAAATATCTGTTGATAAATTGTAACAAATGAATAATGACAATTTTTTCATGTGACCTGGAGCAGCATTATTTATAGACTTAGTAATTCTTTAACGTGTATCATTTTCTGTAGTCGGATTGTTTGATTTCTGTAATATAGCGGCAATTTCCGCAATGCCGAATCTGAGGTGAATTTTCAAAATGATTACGGAAAATCCATAATGGTAGGCAGCCCTGTTGATAAAAACTAAACTGTGCCACCACATATCTATACGAGATCATGGTTTACAGTATCATATGAATATGTCGTCAGAATCACTACACACATATTTTCCCATTTCTGGCTACAATGGAAATAATATAATTCACGCCTAGCAATACTGCACAGTACAAAATGATTATGTCTGTGTAATTTCCGTTCCAGCTGATCATTGCATTAACGACAGGCAGCCTGTGCTGTCAGCCTGCTGCAGTTAACGTAGACCAAGTGCTATAATGTGTATTGGTGATGGCAACTAACAGGCCTGGATGGTTCAGACTGTTTCCTGAAAAGACACAACCACTGACAGGCCTTCCTGCAGACCAGCCAAACTTACATGTGATTCTGGACTGGCTACTTGTGCCTATGGCAATCAAAGAGATTACATTTCTGAATGAAACACCAGCTGAGCGAAATAAAAAATGGACAGCTCTGACAACTAGAACGACAGTCTATACAAGGCTTGCGTTAAAATGCATGGTGCACTCCATTGTTAGTATTAGTAGAAAGCGGAGTAGCATGCAAATGCGTAAGAGCCACCATCAAATACTGTCAACCAATTAACGCTGAAAAAAATCACAATTTCCATCTCCATATTCAAATAAAAAAGAACTGGATATTAACATGTTGTTGTTGAATTGCTATAATTTAAAAAGTTAACAGTATGTAATATGTGCATACGCTTAATTGATTGTAACCCCCACAGCAATGTTTATATTTATTATATGATCACAGTTTTGATGATGGCAGTTCAGCATTGCTAGTAATTCATACAAACATGCACAGAAAACAGGCAAAAAACAAACAGCACTTATAACAAGACAATAATTAATTAAATAATTAAAACAACAATACAAACTACATCTGCACAGTCATCAACAAATTACTTATAACTAAATTCTAATCAATTGATACTCCTGTATTTGAGACAATTTTCTGGCTCAACATGTGAATTTGGAAAACACTGCTTGGACTGATTGAAAAACAACATCAGGCTGGGATAACCTTTACACGATACTGTGTTGAAAGAGCAGCGTTGAAATTCACCAATTTACATGTTTTGAAATGGCAAGGTGTCTCTGGTGGTTTGAAATATACGCATAGCTCAGCTGCACTACTAACTCTGCACCAATTGTCCAACCTTTGACATACCGCACAAGGCCAAACAAGGTATGCTTAGGATTTTGTACTATGCTAGAAAAGCACACTAAAAGCCAATAATTTCATTACCCCATCATTAGCCACAATATTCCACAATATTACAATATTCCATAGAGCCTCTGCTTCAGGGCAAGTTTCCTTCAATTAACCATCCATGAACTTAACTAGAGGTTTGTTTCTGCCTATGCAAGAAATTGAGAGGGTCACTAGCAATGTTGTCGGCCAATTAAGATCAACAAAATAACGCTAAGTACGTTTCTCACGTGTATGTAGTCTTTCACACAGAAATGCCTAGTTAAGCAGAATAAAAACAACTCCAAATAATAGTAATGGGTAACATAAAATAAGTCTCAAAAATAAAGGTTCGTATTAGAATCTGTAGATAAGGATCACATACTGCTTTAAGGGCCCTCACGGCCTCTTCGCATACTTGGATCCCCCGCGACTCAAACACTTCAATGCAGCCCAGGTACTGAAAACAAACAGCAAACTAATGTAAACATACACTAGCAAACAGCCAATAGTATAATATATGTACATTCGTCACAGTACTGACACCAATCTAAAACGTCTTAATTGACGTCCCAATTGCTCCAAATTATCAGATTACAGTCGCGCCTCGTTATAACATGCCCCGTTATAACGCAGATTCGGTTATAATGCGGTCGGTCGTGGGGGCGCTATGACAAACTTATTAACACAGTAATAACTGTTGATTGTTTTGTGTGAAGTTATCCCCGTCTTTGTCCACGACATGTGTATATTTGAAAGACTAGTTGGCGGACAATACACATAACGTTGACGTACAACTGCAAGTCTGCAACGTATCAAGTGTGAGGCGCGTCACTACGTTGCCGTTGTTTATTCTGCACTGCCAATGCTATCAAAGGTATAAGTTTCTTTGACTATAATTATGGTCAATTTTATCTTTAGGAAGAGTAAATGTGGAGCAAAGTATTGTTTGTTTTGCGCTGACATCAAACGAATTGTTTCCAATCTGCTAGTCATGCTCATGGCTTCCGCGGATTGCGAGTTCGCCTGGTTTCGATGCCTGGCGCCTTTGTAAAATGCAATTGAAATTCACAAATACGCCTTGCTTAAGAATGGATTAAATACGTTTTAATACAGCTTAATAGGCAAGATCAGTAAGCTAACATTGCGTAACAAATATTAGCTTTTCGCTGCGAGGAACGCAAAGCTACTGCCTGTACATATGAGTTGGTGAATCGTAATATTGTTCGGCACGGTAATTGTGCTTTCTAAATTGGTATTTTGATATTGATTGAAAGAGGAAGTTTAGCCCATTATGAGCGTACTTATGTACTTATAGCTTTAAATCCTTAATCAACTCTAACACAGCGTTTGTCAAATCATTTGCGTATTCAGCTACTGAGTGCCAGGTCATTATTTTAGGTCTTACGTCAGCAGTACCATATTATCGTTCAGTTGACCGTGGCTTGTTGGTTCGTTGTTTATTTTAAAACGGTACACAGTTCATGAATTTTATTCAGTTCAACATTCAACAGTGTCCAACAGTGTATGACATTTAAACAGAATACACATTGACTTTGGCTGGTAGTTTAATAAGCTTCATAAACTGCGTATAGACTGCGCGACGTGCACACTTCGATGCAACGATGGCGTTCTTCGTGCAGCAGCGGTGTCGGTCGTCATCGTAGCGCCCCTGACGGCAGATATGGGAACCCCTCCATGTTTATAACGCGCCTCGTTTATAACGCGGATTCATTTTGTGGACCCCGACTACCGCGTTATAACGAGGCGCGACTGTACTAGCATGAAACAAAACATTAAATGTTTTTCTTGTCCAAATCAAAATCCCCATTGAGGTAATTGGATTGTGCATTTTGGGGTAAGATTGTATTTTTTAGACCAGGAAATATTACAAATAAAAGCAGATTTGTGAAACACCACTGCTGTTTTTTACAGCTGTCCTTTTTCTGGTACTCTACGAATGGAAAGTCATGTCCATTTTCAAAAAACATCACAATATTTTTCAGTGACACATGCATACTTATTTATACTACACTGTTAATGCATAGTTAATGCATCACAATTAGACTGCATTAGTAGCGATTATTCTGGAATTACTAATTACAGATGCATAGCGGCCATTGAACTGGGTTAAACTTAATATATGACAACTGTTTCAGGTTCCTCATTTGTAAACTACAAATGACAATGTAAACTCAGACAATATGAGTTTTATATGTACACATTGCACTCAAGAGTTTCAGAAAACAGCTAATATTTGTTATTTTAAAATTATGTAACCAGTGTCGCTAATTGCCATGAACCCAGAGCTTTGAAACCTGCACAATGACCTAGATCTGACAGCACAAATGAAGTGCATCTGTTCCCTCTGAGATAAACAAGCCAACAAGGCAATTCAGCTCAAATTTATACAGCTTTTCGTGATAGCACCCATAGTTCACCACATAGGAGATAACAGTGGAAATATTGATATCCCATCAAAGTCATGTTTTATTCACCATTTCGGGCCATTTGTGTTGTCCCTGGATACACCGACATTCTAGCAGTTTTACAATGACACAGCAAATCCCCTGTACTAGAACTGTGGCCATTTCTTACATGGGGAGGACAAATTGGTCAAACAGTGGAGCATTGGACAACTAAGTACTACATTCCCAGGGCTGGAATTTAAGGGGAATTTGTTTGGTAAACATTTCATGGAAACTGCCAGTGACAGTTCACTCTGTTGCATGTTTTTGAAGGAATTAAAAAAACTGTAAAGTGACTACTAATTTGCTTTAAAATATAGTTGTTTTCAGAAAGAAAAAATGTGCCAAGAGGACTATATTGAGATTTTGTAATTATTAATGAAATGTTTTTTGGTGAATCATAGTTACACATCATTAAGGGTTATGATGGAAGTAAAATTAGGTTTGGGTACTGTACCCCACACAAAACTACACTCAATATTCTTAGGCAAATTACAAGTGTCACTGTTTTGGGTCGGCCCATACATTTGTTGCCGATATTTGAACATTAAACAAACTAAATGTTTTGGGGAATTGCAGTTTCATTGGGTAAATACATGTAATTCTTTCCAAAACTTTCTGCCAAATATATCTTCCTATCTTAGCAATTATTATTTAAGCAACAAACACTGAATAACAAAATTCTATTAAAAGCTTGCATTCAGAATGACAATTTACATATTCTTTTCCAAAAACTTAATATATTTGTTTCAATTTTTAAGCTGGGGTAAGTGTCTGTACCCTTCTAATCAACACAAGACGCTTCACAGCACTGTTGGGAAAGTTAGATATCAACTATCCCATGAACATGACAAGAACCGTGTCACCCTGTGTTGTTAAGTGCTTGCCAGGGGTAGTGGTGACTCACCCGCACTTGGAAGCTGCAGGTGCCATCGCGTACTTTTCTCTCATCCTCCTGCCATTGATGGGGCTTGCTGCACTCCGGCACTCTGTCCTTCTTCTTGCGGAAACTCAGGCTACGTTTTAACCTTTCCATCTCACATCAGGCACCAGCAGCCTGCTGAAAGAGACACAGACACTGTTAGTGCTACAGCCACTCGAGGCAGTTTCTATGTAACGAAGAGTATGGTCATGAACAGATTTCAAGCAACCAAATATATGTAAATCTAGATCAGACCTACATAGTTGCCAGTGCCACTACAAGTAAAAAACACAAATATTTCTAGTCCTGAGGATATATACAGCATTTACGTTGAGTCTACAAAAACATGGCCACAAAAAAGGCAACAAACTTGTAAAAGAATGTTACTGTATAATGCCCTATGACAAAGAAACAATGTTCGGTTTACATTCGCTGCCAGGAAGGACGTAGGGATTTAATTTAGTAAAGTTTGTACAATATTTATATTACTTATATCACATGACAGTGTTTGTCATAATGAAAAAAAAAACTTATTTCATATAAAGATGGCACATTTTCTTTATTGGCTCATGTAGTCTTGATTTTTTTTTCTTCATATTAAAAGACTAAAAAGGAGAAAGTTTTATATTCCACTGTGACACCAATAGAACAATCAGGCCATTCACCACTAGAAAGGACTCACAACTAACATATTATCCTATGCAACAGACTGTCTGACAATGTTTCCAAATAGATTTACTATTTAGTACTGGTACACATGCACTTGACAAAGTACTATGAAAGGACACACCTGGGTTATGGCTACCTAGTAATAATCTAAGTAGACAAAAAATAGGCAGACAAGTTTACATTTCAATGAAGTCACCAACAGTCTACTAAGCAGGCCTAAACATGTGCATATTTACACTCGAATCAACAACACTGTCTCACAATGACTTATACTTTATAGTAACATAAGAAAATTAACAAGCAGTGTCATGTAAAGGTCAAAGCGACAGCCCCTATCTGCCAAGTCATTCTGCATAACATATTGTACTGTACTATTTTTAAGTAATAATGTTCTATTCATATTATTTATTGATCTGGAAATGCAAAGTGCTATTTAAAAACAAATTACACAAAATGGTTTAGTTATGATTTTAACATGGTGGAATATTATTAAGGTTGTTGGTGACGCACATAAAGCAAAATGTTTTGTTTGTCTAATATCTGTAGATTTAGGTAATAGAAAATACAGCACGTTATATTGTATTGATAATTAATAGGAATTATAGTAAAAATTGTATCACAGGGACACAGAATTAGACAATCATTAAAATACAATCTTTAGCATTGTAAAAAATTATTTAAATTGCATGATAATACAAAGTTAACATACGTATTAAATCTACTAGATAGTCATACTAAAGTAAACATGGAGCAGATAACATATTGAACATTAAAATGCTATGGACTCTTGTTTCATTCAAGGTTCATCAACATTTCTAATGGTTGACGAGTGAAAATAGGAGTGTTTCATGAATTATGCACAGCGCCATTGTCGATACATACAGTAGTGCATACAAGTCATTTCTTTTGTAGAGACCTGTACAAATGGCTTTACATCCATTGATGCCTAAAAGAACTATGATAACAAATATAAATTGTAGTAATTTACCAATCTGCTTGCTGACAGATAGTATTAGTCATGATTATCTTGTAACCAACTGGCCAGTGTTATCACCCCCGACACTAATAGATTCACTTGAAGACATAATGTCCAAACATACTTTGTTCCCTGGACTCTGTTACACCAAGTGACTTACTTCCCTGACAATGTAAACAATTGCGTCACACTTGTACAGCGATGCATGCCTGTTGGGAAAATATAGGATGTCATAGCAACCACTACTAATATGAAGATTACTCTGGTGACTGGGCTAAATCCATACATAGAAAATTCTCTAGAAAGCCAGGTGAATGAGGATGCTAACATATTTGACTAAATATATGGTACATGAAAAGCAAAACCACTGTCTAGTATCTACTGAGGCTCAACAAACAGAAGCCAAATCAATGCAGATGACAGGTAATGAAGCCAATAATGGCATGTCAGCCAAGGATACTGTTCAGATCAGATATAGTACACACAGTTAATTACAAAGTTAGAACACCAAAGAATCCGTAGTATGTAAGTTGCTAATTTAATCACAAAAGTAAGGACCAAATAGAAACTGTACATGTGTACATGCCTACTGGATAGCATGTAACAAAATACAAAACTATCTGTTTCAGTTGTGTATACTGCATATCATTTTTATTTTGTTGAAATATATAAAATGTACTTTCCTGCAAAACATAATATGGTATGTTTATAAAGTGGTATCCGTGTATTCCTTTTGTGTTTTTATTAGCCAGGTTTTGTGATCTGAGACACATGCTAACATTATTCTGCTCAACAAAAATGTAATTCTAAATTTAATAAAATCAACATAGTCTGCACCAGAAATTGACTTTAAACACATGCTCATGGACTGGGTCAACAGAACTACTTAGTCAATGCTGTTTTATCACTTAGAATACAATGTACAAATCAAAGTCTGTGCAGCCATTTGTATCACCAACTGTCCACAGCTCTGAAACACCTGTCTTGCATATCGTGGCACAATCCACAAAAAAGGAATATTATAAAAAAAATTGAGGATATTAAAAAACACTTTTAATGCAATCTGAAATAGTTAATGCTCCCCTTGCTGCCCCCTCTTGAATTGTAGGATTAAAGAAGTAGCCTTAACGGGACTAGTTTGACTGTCAAACTTTTTTGAGTATCTATAAAGAGAATAAAAACTTGCTATAAAAAGTAGCTATATCAGGAAGACACCAACAAGTCACAGGCACTTCATTCATCCATGATGAAAGTACAAGTGTATGAGGACCAGCCCCAGCAACTTCAGTCACATGTAGCATGTACCTGTTTGATCTGACACCAGCCTAGACACAGCTCCCTGTGCATGCACCAGGCACAGCTCCCTGTGCATGCACCAGGCACTGCACAGGAATAGCACAAATGCATTCTAATTTGCCAACGTCCACAGACAGTTATTGTGAGTTCACTGACAAATGAGCTAGGCTGATTCTGTTAAGTTACACGGCTTCTCCAATTTGGGGCCACCTTTCAGCCACTCGGCCAGTCCTATATGATAAACAGTCAGATATATTTGACTTCCAGGAAGCTACACTTCAACCGTGCACCCACAGTCCCACATTTCTTACCCACTGCACCAGTGCCACTGGCTGGTGAAACTGAATCCAATTCGCAAATAATTTCCAGTGTATTTACACACATCGTTGAAATCCCAAGTCAGCTGATGCACCCACGCAACTTGTTCTCATTACTGTTAACCATGGTGTATAGTCGACCTAGGTCTGTGAATGTAAATTAATGGATTTTGTGTCCACAAGGTCCTAGCATAATATCATTGTGATAATGTGGTTTAGCAAACAATCTGGCTGTTGCTGGCAGCATTTATTGAGCACTACAACTAGTACAAGACCAGGTTCACAGTGTATCTTCGTGATACCGTATCTCACTGCACTTAGAAATGCTGCGAGACCAACTCTGTCATGTGATCTTTTCTAATGTTCTCATGACAACATTTTGCACAGTAGCATGTCACTTGATTCATGATGAAAACTCTGAATTCAAAGTTCAAACAGGAAATCTGTCAACAATGCCGAACATCCGGCTAAACTTGTGGGTAACCACATTCACATAAAATGTCTGCAACATCAAGCAGTTGTAATGGTTTCCTGTGAAGGATCAGTTAAACATGTTTATTTTTCCAGTTACTAGTAGCCTCATTGTAATGTCTAGTCTTGAGGATGTTTCACTGGCTCACTCACAGGCACACAGACCACATGTCATTGTCTTAGTCAGTGTCACCTTCCCTGCTTTATCCCATTTTTCCACAGGGGTTGTCATTCACCCTTGCATGATATCTGCTTGTGTTCCCTAGTCAACTAGCAAGCACTGGTTAATGCTTAACACACCATCATTATCCATTGTCCTTTGATGGAATGATTGCTGCCACATCTCCCCCCCCCCCCCACACACACACACTTTCTTGCTGTGCATCAGGCAAGGTACCTGACCTGACTCAAGGCCTACATCTCTGGTGAACAGATCAGGGTTTGTTGGGGCGTTCCTGCCTTACCCAGCTGTACCAACCACCTACTACCTACAGAAGGTCTTCAAAACATCACCTTGGACACTGGTTGATTGACTTACCTTGTTTGCACCTAAACATTTGTTCAAGGTTCCTGAATTGTTTAGTGTTCCATCGTTTTCAATCCATAGACTATTTTTTAAATGTATCCCTTTCTTATAGTTATAGGTATACATTAGTGTCACGAACTCATGTAAATTAATTCCATGTTTCTTTATCATTCACCAGCCATTAACACAGACACCTTCAGTGGCTGTATAAGAGTATGGGTGCCTGTGGTTTGATGGCTGTGCTGGCTCTCAAATCCAGTGACCCAGTTGTAATGGTGTCTGGCCTGTGTCAGAATTGTCTTTGAATCAGGTCTAGTCTGGCTGAAAGGGTTAAGTAAGAAAACTGTTCCACTCTAGTGTTGGTTGTACGGAGTAAGCAGTTGCATAAAGGTATATGTAATTACAGTGTTCCAGCTAGGTTTTGAAAAGGACAGGGTGCACATGGCAGATGGGAGGCACTTTTATGTGTGAACAACATTTTTGAGGGCACATTATAGATATCAATATTTGGATAGTCAACTTGAGCATTTAGTCAATATTTATGAAAGTTAGCTCCTGGCAGTATCACAATTACTAGTTACTACTACCCGGTAGCTGAGTTACTCGGCATTGCCCGGGAGGGAAAGGCAGTCATATGTACCAGACACCCCTAACTGCATTAATAAATTGTAACTGGTCACTGGCCTTGTTATTAGGATAATATAATGTCATGTATCGTAGCAATACTACACAGTCACACTGACATTAGATGGTTGCAAGGTGGTTTATTGGATTGTATCATTGTATACAGGCGGACTAATCAGCAGATAACACAAACCATGTGAACTTACAAAACAAATATGCCGGTCATATATGTCACTATAACATTTTCGAGTTATAACAATATACACCAACCACACTCACATGTATGCTGTTATAAAAAGAACACTTCGTGGTATTGCAATTTCACCGTTTTAAAATTGTAATTATTTCACTTAAAACAACTTTCCAAAACATCTATTTGCACAAATTTGATTTAATAATATGGTATGGTACACAAGTTTGTCCAGGTTTTTGTGTTAAAAAATATTGTTCCTATTGTGTACAGCGAAATTTGGTACCACCTATATAAATTACAACCCCGCAGACGGCGTCCACTTTCAGTCGATGATTTAGACTAATTTAAAACATGACAATTTATGTTTACTTGCCTAACTGAAAAAATACTGCCGAAGGTCTTTATGCCCTTCGCTGCTTTCTTAAGTTGATCCTGTTTCCTTTTTCATGTTGGCATTTTCGTACACCATGAACGTATTTTAACAAAATAATGCGCTTCAATGTGATTCAATTGAGCGTTTTGATTGGTTAAGACGTACACGCGTGACCTGTAGATCGAGTATGGCGATCATATGACATGATGATGATTGGCAGGACAAGGGCGATGGTGGCACAGGGCACAAAATAAAGGCACCGGGTGCATCAAACTGAGGGCAGGTCACAGCGCCCTTTGGAAAGGGCCTAGCTGGAACACTTGAGTAACTGGTAGAGCCACTGCATCCAACCCTAATGATGATACCCTAACATAAGATTTAGCACTGATCAATACACCACAAATATGTATTACCATAAAGAATCAGACACCTAAATATAATTAAACTATCACCTGTCAGAAAACATCAATCAAATATTTTTAGGGAGTCCAAATACAAACAGTGTTTGCTCCTCTTCATTTTGGTACGCCACAATCACTGAATCTCTCTCTAACTGTTCACCAAGCTGTCCGCTGTACACAAGTAATTATTTTTCTGTACATAAAAAATAATTACTTGTGTACATTTTAGGGTGTCCAAAACATAGTCACTATAGTACTTTAGATGCTTAGCAAATTACTCATTTGCCAATAATGTAATTGTTAAATTGTGTTGCTGAGTTTTTGTCATTCCAAATCTAAAACAATTTAACAGTAACTCTAGAACTGTCTGACCGCAGCTAGTGCAATGTTATGGAATTCTTCCTAGATAAAAGATTTATAAATAGTGGAAGCTATACACAATGTGAATTATTAAGCGCATTGATCAGTGGTTAGATGCAGATTCGGTAACGTGTACTGTAAGCATACAAACATGTCTTAACCGTGAGTTATGGGTCATGTATCCGGATATGCATTGCAACTATATTAACACATGTATACACAGTTTTCACAGCCCAGTAATGATAGTTAAGATATACCTAACAAACTGTGACAGTAATTGCTAAGTACACGACCTCTACATTACTAAGGCACACTAAAATAAACAAACATGCTCTCTGACATACTATCAGGTGCAGTTACTAAGATACATCAATTGTTGGCGGACACGTAAGTACCATTATCATTAACACTTGATATAAACTTATGCTGAACTTCCACATGTTGCAACTAGCAGTAATCCACATGCCATGCATTGATACTTGTCAGCAGAATATTCAGTAAAATACTAATCAATAAAGACCAGAAGGTTATTGCACCAATGTGTTGTCTGGTGCCATTCAGGTCAATTACTCAGTAACCTCAGGGTAAATATACCCATCTTGTAAATATTATTATTTGATTTCCAAGACACTACAATTTCCGCAATGTTTTCCTATGTGTATGTTCAGTACTGACTGCAGGACAAATGTTGTGGATATGGATGCATTACTGCACAGGTGTGTCGCCAAAGATCAATCATTTGTCACTTGCCACACCTGAACATAACAATCCAACCAGCCGACCCAATTCACTCTCAGTCTCATCCAGTTTCATCTGATACTGATCCGTTTAAACCAAAGCTACCTATCTGTGAATGTCTTGCATAATAGAAACCCACACCCAAATCAACGACATTAACGAAGCATGACTGGCACAATGACATGTGAATCTGACATATATATATCTGAGTATCCACTAGACACACACACAATGGCTAGCTTCACTGGGATGACTTCAAAGAAATTACATCAGCGCAAAATGTTCTAGAACTACTTGAACAATTAGAATCCAACCTTACTTGTAGTGGTTTGTGTATCTGTTCACTCTGTGAGTTTATCTGCACAAACAAGCATGCCAACAGTTTGACAAGGCATTCACACACAGCACACTCAGACGTAGTTGAGCATGAATGCACCTGTACTAAACACCTAGCCATTGGAATGATGCATGAGTGTTGGAATTCTGTGTACACCTGAGGGCGGCCATGCGCATCGGCAGAAACAGGCAATCTTAAGAGGGCTTGTGGCTTCTTAGATCTATGGTTCAGTGTTACTGTCATTATTCAATCAGGAATGGAATTCGGAACACAGATTTTATACTAATCTTACACTGTACAAGGTATAACAAAATTGGGCCAGATGCCCAGAACAGTTTACGAAAAGATATCAACACTGGTCTGGTCTTCCCACACCTGATTTGGGTCAGTGATTTTGCA
Organism: Escarpia spicata; assembly: GCA_963995525.1. Taxonomy (NCBI): domain Eukaryota; kingdom Metazoa; phylum Annelida; class Polychaeta; order Sabellida; family Siboglinidae; genus Escarpia; species Escarpia spicata. Next base: position 11,187,820 of record OZ023211.1, read on the forward strand.
CAATGCTTTGACCATTGCACAGTCATTAACTCACACTGAATGGGCAGGCCATCAGAGTTGGCTGAGTGACACTACCAGGTAGGTGGGCAGGCCATCAGTTGGCTGAGTGACACTACCAGGTAGGTGGGCAGGTCATCAGTTGGCTGAGTGAGACTGCCAGGTAGGTGGGCAGGCCATCAGTTGGCTGAGTGACACTACCAGGTAGGTGGGCAGGCCATCAGTTGGCTGAGTGACACTACCAGGTAGGTGGGCAGGTCTTCAGTTGGCTGCGTGAGACTGCCAGGTAGGTACAGAACAATTGGTCTCCAGTCCTTAGGTCCCAAAATGGATTGCAACCAGACTAACACTGTCCTTTTGTTGACAAAATAATCTCTGGGACAGCTGTAATAAATTTCACAAATGATACTCTTCTAAGAAATGCAAATATGGTAATAAAATTACAAATTTATACAAGTACCATTCTATTAAGACAGTGTTTTGAATCGGCAGCCACCGATTCAAAACGCATAGAATTTGTTAGAATTCTTAGGCCCGACTCAGTTATAGGAGACTGTAAACGCAACTTTGGAAATAATTCAACAATAGTTCATAAAAACTGAAATTTTATCACGCGAACGGTTGCATTCAATAGCAACAAAGCCAACGAACGCCAAGTCTAAACATCAGGGGCATCGCCACCGGCAGTGCAGTTTTTCAAGAGTCAGACTGGACGCCATTTTTCTTAGTTTTGCAGCGTCCTTTGGACTAAATTTTACAGTGCTTGGAAGTTGTCTCGGTTGTAAGTCAGAGTTAGACAGCTTTTTGTTCTTTAACTACAAATAAATACGGCCTAAATCCAAATTTGACTGGTGACAAAATTATATTTTGTAATGTCACCAACATTGGCAAGATGAAGGCCATGTAGTTTGGTTGTGTCACCTAGCGAATAAACGAGGAAACACATAAAAAGAAGTGGCAAATGTACTGTATACATGCATCTGAGTGCAACACTATTACAGTTAAATACAAGTACTAGCCTTGGGCAGAGTTTGAACAATCAGGACATACATTTGGAACAATATTTATTATTATTATTACTATTTTATAATTAGCACTTTATTATTATAGGTTGCTTACCTACATGTTTGTAAAAAAAATTCAAGGCCTTAATTTTTATTATTTATGCATATACATATACAGGGGCTGTGTGTATATATATATATATATATATATATACAGCCCCTATATATATATATATATATATATATATATACATATATATATATATATATATATATACATATACATATACATATATATATGTGTGTGTATGTGTGTGAAATGCAAAGTTATATTATGTTAGTGTAACTTAGCTCTATTACATTAGTGTATATATAGTTAATGTTAAAATTATTACTGTTTAATATCTTAAGTACTTACATCTAAAATTCAACTGATCATAGACATTTACGTGTGTGATTAAAGTATGTGGAAAAATGGAAATGTGTCAAATGTGATATGTAAATTAGTCAGGCCAGTTAAAATTTATCTGGGCCAGTTCATTTTTTTTGCTAATTTCAAACACTGTAAGATCAATTAACTTGAAATATAAACAAACTTTATTACAAGGAAATTCCCCTAAAGAAATTATTTGATCACAATAAAAAACTGATGACAGCTAATTTTAATAAATGATAATTTAAAATGACCAGTGTTAAACGCAATAACTCACAGTCAACACATGATCAAGCTCTGCATTCTACATAAAGGTCCATACTGCACATACTCCACCCTCATGCAAATCTTGAAAAACATTTACGAAAAAAAAAGATTAATTCTAGAGAAAACAGAAACAAAGTTAATTCAACATTTGGCAAACTATCTATACAGAGCTATCAACACCTACTTTTTATTCTAACAAACATGTTATCGCACTAAAGATAACGCTGGCACCAGCCAGATAAGTGTGCACTTTTAGAACACAACTTTATCTTCTCATTCCTTTATGGTATAAAGTCCAACAGACAGTTCATATGACACAATGCACTTGGTAATTATAGTTTTTCTTCAATAACAGTCATAACTAGTTTGTCAAAATCATTATTTTAATACTAACATCATGATTAACCAGAAGTTACATTGTTATCACACCAGGATTAAAAGCTAACAAACATGTTTTTTAAATTGAACTTTGTTTCAGTTGCCGGATCAATCACAGACACATTGCAAACAATTCTCTCTGTTAAATCTAGATATGGAACTACGTGTAGCAGAGTAGAATTTGTATGATATTTTAAATCTGCAAATATAAATTTTTCTGCTGACCACTGACACCCTAACCAAGACTCCCAGCAGGAAAACAGCCACAGTTTACTTAAGCAGTGAAAAACTGACATCCTCTTATAACACTTAGTGGGTATTAAGGGACCTTTATTAAAACATAACATTGGGGCTGATGTTTACAACTGGTAACTTGATAATGATATAACTAAGAAAATTGCAACAACATGGTATGTAGGGTGTTATCTACACCATCAAATTGTCTCTGAATAGGCTAATTAACACGTCATTCATGATTAGATATTGGAGTAATTTCAGTTAATTAGTTAGTCTAGAATGTAAACATGTGATTTCATTGATTTCTAAAGCTTTTTAACAATGTGGATTTTGATGAACAAGATTTGTAAAGTTTGTCACTTGACATTCAAAGAGTTACGTTGAGAGAAACTAATGTTTTTTGCCTGCTACTAGCACATAAATGACTTGTTGTAATTGTCAGGCAGATTATGAGTATTGTGTTGGTACAACTGCAACAATGTATTAATAAAATAACATGTATTAAAAAAACTATTCATACTGCCATAACCCCCTTTATCTACCACCAAAAAAGGCAGGTGAGATAACGCCTTTATCTCCAACAGACAGGTTAGCTACATTTTAACTATCCGTTCCTATGATGATAACATGCATGGACACAGGACACCAAACACCCCTTTCATTGTCCAGTTGGAGTGGGAGGTTGTGCAATTTCTAAAGTACTCTCTAATTTAAGTTAACATCAAAAAACGAAGAAAACATCGCAAAAAACCCAAGTCGTCCCAACCGGCAATGAGTAGCAGTAAAACTTGTAGACAATTAAAATATTCCATTGAGATGTCAATCTTGCCCCTGGCTGTTAAATAGTTATAAAGTGGCATATCTAGGAGTATGGTAAGGCTTATTATAAATTATAATATTAATTAATATTATAATATATATATTACATTAATGAATATTATATTGTGACATAACATACAGATGGCAAGGCAGACAGATACCATTTTCAACTGGATATAATAACTTGGCCTCTGTCAAGGAAAGCCCAGAGAAATTTCTTGGTGTATGGGTCTCCTAGAATAAGGGACAGAGAAATAGAGAATAACAGACCTATGATACGCAGACGATACCACACTCACGTCCACTACTACAATCTGCTTAAGAAACCTGATCATGTCTGTAAAAGAACACAGTGAGAAAAAGGGCTTGTTACTTAATGTGAAGAAAACAAAGATCATGGACACTGACAGATGCATTGAACAAACAGAAATTGCAATCAACGAGGAGCAAGTTGAAAATGTGAACCACTAAGAATACTTTGGAGCAAGACTACAAGGAGACGGCAAGACATGATCAGAGATCAGAAGAAGAATAGCCATAGCAATGCAGAAACTAAATAATCTAAAAAATGTATGGAAAGGCCAAAACATACCAGAAAAGATAACAATTTTAAAAACTTGCATTTTCCCAACAGCTCTCTATAAAGGAGCAAAACATGGACACTGAACAAAGAAGACATGAGAAGAATACCAGCGTTTGAGATGAAATGTTACAGAAAACACCAAAGTAGAGAAAAAAAATTAGACATAAAGAACTGCCAACTAGTGAATAGAATAAAAGGACCACAACTGAATTATAAGAATCAAAAGGCACGATTCCTTAGAGAAAACAATCCTCGAATTCCCCAAATTGATTCCATGCTCAAAAATATTGAAGCAACCCGAGTACGCTCATAATACAAGGCATGTATACACACTCAGTATGTAACATCATCCATCAGATTTTTCTCCAACTGTCTAATGATCTCACCACAACACAAAGGAAATCACTTGACTCACTCACCAATCGTTATCTCAAACTTTGGTTTGGAATGCCCAAACATGGTGCCACATCTGCCATCATCTATAGCCCAGCTGGTCTAAACATTCCATCAGTGTCACATATCTATTCTCAATGCCACTCTCTTGCTATTGCATAAACAATTGAAAAAGCTGATGTAAATTAAAAACCATTATCAACACGGACCAATCCAAAAATGTATCCAGATCATCTAAAACCTAATACTTCAACTTCAAGGTGATCTACTTAGTCTTGCCCACCTAGTAGAGTCAGACCCCACATAGCGTAGTCACATCTATAGTCTTCCTCATCGTGTTCTAAGCTTTGCAATCGATGCATCTATAGACACCCTCCCTACATTCTGAAACTTGAAACTCTGGGGGAAATGTCAGCAAAATGCAACTATGTGGCAACACCCAAACTCTCCTTCATGTGTTAGCAGGTTGTAAAACTATGCTAGAACACGGCTGCTACACTTGGAGACATAACTGTATCCTAAACCATCTCGGAAATGTTGTCAGCGATCTCATGCCCGATGCCCAAATTATTAGCGATCTTCCAGGGAAATCACTTAGAAGACTTACCATACCTCCTGAGGTGTTAGTCACCTCTGACAACCAGACCTTGTCATCTACCATCCACACACTGAGCAAATTCACATCATTGAACTGACTGTACCATATGAAACTAACATCGAGAAAGACCATCTATTCAAAACTAACAACTATGCCACAGTAATCCATGTTATACACAACAATGGAATAAATCAGAATTAACATGCATTGAAATAGGTTGCAGAGGATATGTATCTGAACCCAACAAATCTAGACTGACAACCTCCTTAAAATCTCTTGGAATACAATGGTTTGACCCAAGACTAATTTAAATATGATGACCATCACCCCGATGTCAATAATTACAAAATAAAATTCCCCTCATCAGCAAGTAATCCTATACATAAATGTGTCATTATTTACCCTAGCCTGTTACAGTATACTACTATATATAGCTATTTACTGTATTCACACATGTACTAGGGTTATCGACTTATCGTTGTCACACTTTATGTATTCTACTGCATGAATAAAGTGATATTCTCTAGTTGTCACACAGAGACAGAGAGGGTTAATAGGTGCACACAGAGTGCAGGGTGTGCAGCTGGGGTTTTTCCTCCAGCTTGGGTTATGATGTGAGGCTGAGCTGCCACGGTGTTGTAAGTTGGACTGGACTGGCATGTGCAGGGTAGAGTGTTTACTGGAATAATAAAGAGAAAGATAATTCTTTACAGTTAGTACCCCCACTGTTGTAGCGCGCTTGAGGACCGATACGACAAGAGCCCTAAATATAAGTCATAACGGTCAATGGAACAGTTACTCAAAAGTACATGCAACAATGTTAACTAATTTTTTTAATATACCATTAAAAATAATCAATATTTTTTATTAAAAAATCGTTTTAATGCATAAAAAGCACTTTGAGCAGGTGCTCACTCCCAATGTCATGAAATCAAGAGAGAGAATGTTTACTGCTAGGTGTGCATGACTAGGCTCCATTTGGCGTAGATTTATCATTTAATACATAACTCAGTGCTTGTAACTGTACAGCTTTTAGCACTGTGGACTAACGTCACAATGCTAATAATATGATATGTTTATAACTACAACGGATAGCAAACTGGCTGGACAAGGGCCAATGGTACAGATCTATACATCCAGAAATGCATGAACTTTTTCAGCTCTGTATAGTCAGTCCATTTTAGGGTAAAAATAACTTATCCATATGAATAGCAATTTGTTGATGCATCACAACACTTGCAGACTGCATCGTTGAGTCGTCTACCGATTTCCGCAATAACATCTTCACAGAGGTATTGATCTATGTCCCTAATAATAGACAGAAAGAGCACACATACGGGAAGTCCTCTTGTTTAGCTAACTGGCTAGAAACCTATAAAACATAGTCAGTGGGTTATGCTATATGACCAACTGTTCTAAATGCATCTGTCATCTCCAACAGAGTAACAAGCCCAACACCTGACAGTGACAGGCCTCTTTGAAGTTGTTCTAGGAACACAAACCAACTAGTAATAAATAATTAGAAATAAGAATGTCAGCCTCACAGAATGAAAGATTACCAAAGTTGTCAACGTGTGTGTTGTTGCTTATGTCAATTACAACTGATATTGTTGATATAAGGTTGGCAGGAAACACCAGACCCTTGGTTTGGGTGGTGGGTTATGTCAGTATCTTGTTTGTGACTAGTATTTATAAATAAAAGGCCCAGATGGCTGGCAGACATATGTGAGTAACAGGAGTGTATCAGTTATCACTTGGGGACAGACTCCAAACACCTACTATACCAACTTTGTTGTCCTAGAATAGCAGTGGGAGATCACAATGTCAACCTGGATAATAACACCATCACCTTAACTTAAGATACTATACACAAGCTGCCAATGCTAACACTAACAGAGGTCCATTTTTGAAACACACCTGATGTTATATGTGTGTGGTGTGTGTGGCAACTAGAATACATATTTTAGAACAGATGTTGCAGCATCCAACTTACAGCTTAACCAGAGGTGATCAATAATTGACCGGTCTTCAACTGGCTCTGTCGCCCACAAGAAACCACTGTCATGTGATCACAATGTGTTAGTTTAGATTTGCTGTAGGGAGTACTGTGCACAATGCTTCTTTGTGTTTTTGCAAGAGATGCCAGCAAGTGGCTAGTCCTGGTGGGACCAACCACGGCAGTTACATTGTGCAGCATGTCAGCTGCTTGCACAACTCTATAGACATCAAGCTCTGTCCCCTGACAGACTGCCAATCTGACAACTACACGAGTACACTGCAGTCATCCAGACAACTGGTGTCCCTATACAATGTTACCAACATGTAGCAGTTGTATAATACAAATCCACAGTGAGTAATGTGCCAGAAATGGAGGAATAATGCGGCTACCATTACATTGATGTGTTTTCAAATAAACATGTGCCAAAATGCAAATTTTACTATATTAGCGCCTTGCAAAAAAATACTAAAACTACAATGCATTACACAGTTTAGTCAACTCTATGAATAACATAAATATTGAAACTAGTCATATTTCATTTACAAAATAATCAATAATTCATATATATATCTGCCAATTACAAGTGAGTGACATACAATGGTATATAAATTTGCCAACAAACTAACAGACATTCCAAACTGAAACATGAGCCACTGAATAAACTAATTTAATTTACTAACATGCAATTCCTTTGATGAGCATTTGGTACAATGTAAATGGATTCTAAAGAAAGTTGACACCATTTGTAGTACCCAGATAACCTACAGCAGGAAGCAATGTCCATTAAGGTTAATTGCATGGAATTCTCCATGGTGCACCAAATGCTTGATTGTGGAATGTCAGGAATGTTAAAAACAGAATCTACTGTTTACTGCTAAGAAACCTACCACACATTATAAGACAGTAAACAGTGCAATCACATGTGCAAGTAGGAGTTGTCAATTTGTGTGAAACAAAAGAACTAGATTTAGTAGGTTGACCATGAATGTGTACTTAACTTAAGAGGATGGTGCAACTGTTTATTGAAACAGTTACCATGATGTGTCAATATTTAGTTCTTTAGCTTGATAAAGATAAAAGCAAATTGTGGAGATATATGGTAATTATGGAGAAATTATGCACAAATGTACCCGATATGGATAGAAAACTTTCAAAAGAAAAAACACAGTGAGTGGTTCGGCTGACCCACACCCATGTAAAGCAGGGAACAAGGAGCAACAAAAGTGCATGATATGTTGTTTTTAAGTAAAATGTTATTGTGAAGAAAAAAGTAATTAACAGCATTAGTTGCTGTCTTTGCTGTTTTACGCTGTTATGTGTCATAACATGTTATCAAATTTTTTTTAGATTTTTAAACTTTAAACAACTTATAAACCTGTACATACTAGAGAATAAATCTGCAATTAACCTGAGTGTGAAAAAGAACTGAGGAGTTTTATGACGAACTACTAATATACTAACAAGTTATATACCGTGTTCATTCTAATAATGGTGCACGCTCTAATAAAGGAGCATCCTACTATTTCACAGCAGGGATTACTAAACCGAGTCCCTTTTCTCGCTTGCCTGAGATACTGTCTCCCGACGAATAAAAAACTTGAAGATAAAGCTATGTTCTGCAGGTACATGTCCTACACTGGTCTCATCTTTCATCAGAGCAACAGCATGTTTATCGTACTTATTGTTTTCCTCAATTACACACTGAACTTTTTCTCCGATTTAGGGTCCCAACACTGTTTGTACACGTGAAATCCGCGAATGACTGAAATCAATTCAAATGCCATGACATGTAACCTCAATCTCCCAAGCCCTTTAAGGGCTGCCGCCTGCTGGCATTACTCGCATTGGTCCCTTTTAATGGCGCACTAAATAGCTCTGCGCCATTATTAGAATGAACACAGTATATGTATTAGACATTAATTACAGTTTACAAAAGCGAATTCCATCCAATTATGTTGTACAATAAGATATCCAGTCTAGACTCTTGTGTTTTAAACACTGCAGGTGTGACCTATTGACTCAAGCAAATCCTGACATGATCTTTGATGAAAGGTCATGACTAGTAGTAGTACTAGTAGTAGGCTAGTACACCTGTTGTTAGGGCAGTAGCTGACTGGCCATCGTACTGGTGTGGGCAATAATTGTGGGTCCAATCATGTTTGCCATTTTAACTAAACCTGATCAAATTCTTCCGTAAGATATTTATGTACTAAATCTCTAACACATATTCCTTCCAATTTCTGTAAACAAACTGTTACAAAAGTAATTTTTAGTGAAGTACTTACGAAAATATACCTGCATTTAAAATTGTGGGTCCTATCTACGCTGTGTAAATTGTTCACGAGTCACGTGAATCATTGCGAGACCACACAGTATATTAAAATAGACCAAGAGCGTTAGAACATGAGATTTCAGTGCCACGCATTTTGACCTGCCCCGAATTTCTGGTTGTGAGTATACTTCATTCAAAAACTGCAAACCGACTGAACATTGTAATATTACACCGTCCCACTTATTGAGTGATATTTGACCATATCATAATCGGACAAAAAATTTTGAATATACATATATATAAAATATGATGGCAATATTTTACTTTCTGATCTAACCATGAAAACGACCACATACAGCCACCAAACTTCTCTTCACATATCTTATATACCTACACACACTACTTTACAAAAACAATTCTCTTACATTCCCATAACGACAAAAATTCACAAAACTCAAATAAAACTCTACATCACGGGGAGCGACACCACGATTACTGTAAAATCTGTATTTGTCGAGGCGTTGCAAACATGCGCACACATAAAACGCTTTATTTTTATGCAGGTGAATTTTTATCGTTATGGAAATGTAAGAGATATTATATTATTTTTGTAACGTAGTGTGTGTTTATGTATGTAAGATATATATGAGAAGTTTGGTGACTGTAGTTGATCGTTTTCATGGTTAGGTCAGAAAGTAAAAGATCGCTAATATGATTAATATATATATATATATATATTGCGTTCGACATTTGTAACAAATCTGATCGCGGTTGATGATACCACAGCATAACTTAGGTTTCACAAAGGTTAACAATTGGATGCTGTAGTTTTACCCTTAAATGGCTTAATATTGTCACTATGTATAATGTTATCTAGTCTCTACTACGGGGTCTACGCCTGTAGTCACTGAACGGGTAGTGGATGGACTATATCACTCTATCACAGACGAACTATGCAGACTTCTATGCCTATGGTCTGGACAGTATGGTATATGGACGGTAGAGACTGAGACAGTCCCAGAATAATAGTGTTTGATTAGTTTCAAGATTAGATTCAACTTGCCCGACACAAACATGCTCATAGCGTTACAAAAAACAAAACCTTTATCAAATATATATCATTTATAACTTACCTGATGTTCGGACTATTTCCAAAGGTAACTGCTTAACTGCCGACACCAACAAACGGTCACTCCGGATAAGATTATTATCACCAGACAACCGCCGCCGACGGAAACAATTCCGAGTCAAACAGCGTTGAAAGATTATCCGAGCGAGAACCGTCTATGGTCTCACGTTTGTAAGTATCACGTATCTGATGTTACGTGACTAATACACAGTTCCGGTTGTGGTCAGATATTCTTTGACTTGTGCTAATGACTCGTTCCAAGTCAACGGATGGTAATAAGTGCGGAATTTGAGATCTAATAGCGGGCTGTATCAAAATAATCTCAGCCCACATAAATGATTGTTCCGGCTACACTGCGCCTGCGCAAGTGAGTGGACACCTGACGCTGATGCTGCCACCTGGTTCTAGTTATAAAAAATCAACACGGCGCGTTCCCGGTGTAACAAGCCGAGAGTAGTGCTGTGACAAAACTAGACGTTGCGCGTAAGGTCATTTGTGCTAATAATACATTTGAGTTGAATTGTTAGTTAGTTATAATATAAGTTAGTTAATATTTTGGAACCATACTTCTAGCATGGTAGCATCCATAGACTACTCAAATAGCAGAAACACTGGGCCAACATTTACCCTTGGCCCAACGTTGGCAACACATGTTGGGCCAACGTCATTTTGCTCATCGGCCCTACGTTGGCCCTACATTTTGGCGCAACAATACACTTCCGTTGGGCCAGTATTGAGCTAATGTGGTTGTTACATGTTTATGTGACGTAATACACGGTTATTGTAGATTATCTTACAACCCATCCACAGTTTGTCAAAGCGCAGTCAGAATGAAAATCTTGCAGTTACCAGCAACCTCTTGTTACAGAACATAATTCTATATTGGACGTCGTCTGCACCAATATAGATACGCCGCAGGGGAACGTTTTGTTGCAATTTATGTTTTCTCTAGCTGATTGTTGAAATGCAAGAGAGACATAGAGAGGGGGACAGTGTGAGAGAGAAAGAGGTAGGAGAGGAAGGGAGAGAGAGAAAGTGATAGAGAGAAAGAAAGAGGGAGAGAGAGCAAGATAACGAGAGAGAGAGAGTGAGAGAGAAAGAAAGAGAGAGACAGAGCATGAGAGAGAGCAATTGAGAGAGAATAAGAGAGAGAGAGAGAGAGAGAACGAGAGGGAGGGAGGGAGGGAGAGGGCGAGCGAGAGAGATACATAGAGAGGGGGAGCGAGAGGGAGGGAAAGAGAGAAAGAGAAAGTGATAGAGAGAGAGAGTGAGAGAGAGAGTGGGGGGAGACTTGAGAGAGAGTGAGGGAGGAGAGGAAGGGAGAGAGAGAGAAAGCGAGAGTGAACGTGATAGAGTGATAGAGTGAAGGAGGAAGGGAGGAAGGGAGGAAGGGAGGAAGGGAGGAAGGGAGGAAGGGAGGAAGGGAGGAAGGGAGGAAGTGTGTCTATGTTACACGTTGGAATTTTTGGTTGAGATGAAAATTACTGAACATGAGATAGGGGAAGATCCCAAAGGGGTGGAGAATGGGCCTGATAGTCCCTGTATGGAAAAGAAACAGAGACGTGCATGACGCTGCAAAAAAGAGAGGCATCACGTTGCTGAACCATATGTTGAAGATGTTGGAACAACAACAAGAACAACAGAGTTTTAGAAGAGGTACAACTGATGGGATGTTTGCTCCAAGACAGCTGGTTGGAAAGAAGTTGGAGGGGCTAGAGAGTATGGCTGTGGATTTATAAAACTGGAGAAAGTTATGATACAGAACCAAGAGAAATGGCAATGATGACACAGAGTTGGGTGGGGGTCCCAGAGGCAAAGGTCAGTATGATGGACAGGACATAATTATGAAGAAATGAAGTGCAGAGTGGTGTGTGAATCCGGAGTCTAAGAAGAATTGAAAGTAAATGTTTGGCTTGAGGCAAAGGAGAGCCCTGAGCCAACTGCTGTTTATTACAGTGGTGGAATTGTTAACCAGTAAGACTGGTATGAGGGATATCCTCCAGAAGCTACTGTATGGCAATCAATGCACTAGTTGAGCAGATGTGTAAAGAAGAGGGGGTGGGATTCATATATTTATCGGGATATTTTGTTGGGAGGGGAGATATGTACATGAGAGATGGCCTCCATCTTAGTGGAAAGGGGGCAGCAGTTTTCTCAGAGAACCTTCTGCGATCAGTTGACAGTGGGACAGGGTGCATCTGTTTAAACTAGATTCGCAGGGGGTACTCACAGAGAAGCCTGAAACTGAAGGCATAGATAAAGACAGCACAAATAAATCAGCAAAGAACAGTCTGGAAAACTCTTCTGAAGCTGGATATAAATGTGTTTGTTTAAATGCAAGGAGTATAGTAAACAAAAGAAATGAACTAAACTTTATGGTAGAAGATATTGACCCTCACATAATAAGTATAACCGAATTCTGGAACACCACCGATATTTCAGTTTAACAAGATTTAACAAGATTGCCACCCAGAGAATTAACTCTAGGTGGCAGGTGGATAAGGAAGCCCTTTGGCTTATCAAGAGTCCGACCCTTTTATCTATGTGTATCCCGCCCTTCTGAGGAATGTGTCGATTTTATTTTTAAACATATTCACGCTACTAGCACCCACACAATCAGCAGGTAATCTGTTCCATTCATTTACAGTCCTTTGTGAAAATGAAAACTTTCTTATATCCAATCTACTCTGCTCCTTTGCTAATGCAAGTTCATGTCCTCTAGTCCTTCTATCTTTCTTAACTGAGAAAAACATATTTCTATCAATATTTTCATAACCCTTCAATATTTTAAACACTTCTATCTGATCTCCTCTCAATCTCCTGGTCTCTAGTGTTGTTAAACCGCATTTTTTAGGCGTATTTCATAACTAAGATCCCTCAGATTTGGTATCATTTTAGTTGCTCTCCTCTGCACTCTTTCTAGCATATCTATGTCCTTCCTGCGATATGGCCTCCGCGCTTGAATACAATATTATAAATGAGGCCTAACTATTGTTTTGTACAGCGGTATTATTAGCTCTTTTTCCTTATACGCTATGTTTCGCCTAATTAATCCAAGCATTTGATTTCCCTTTGAAGCTGCAATTCCGCACTGCTTTGAAACCTTCATATCAGCACTAATGGTTAACCCTAAGTCCTTTTCTTTTACAGTAGTACTTAGGACAGTACCCCCCATTGTATATTCTACTTCTTCGTTCCCATGTCCTGTGTGGAGGCATTTACATTTCCCAAAATTGAACAGCATTTGCCACTTTTCAGACCATTTGATCAACCTGTCAAGATCATCTTGTAAATGCTGTCTATCTCCATCACTTTTAATCCTTCTAAACACGTTTGTATCATCCGCAAATTTCAACACCTTGCTTGTTATTTCATCATCCAAATCGTTGATATATATTAAGAATACCCCACTCAATACCTTGAAGCTATATTTGGCGGAGATAGATCGTAGAAATTGGTGGTGTAAAAAAGTGGATAAACAAGTGGAATTACTGATTGATAAGTATTATTTTTGTCTTAATATCATTCATAAAGTTGCAATAAACATATATTGAGTAGCAGTTGTGCTTAAAGTTAGTTAGTTAAAGTATTTTAGAACACCTTAGTATAGTGAGTGATAATAGGGTAACTCATTTAGGCGGCTTAGCCTTCGATAAGTTGTAAACAAGATTTAACAAACCTGATTATGTGGTAGAATATATAGGAGATAAAGTAACAACCATCAAACAACTTACATAATATAATATCTGTGTAAGCCAGTACTTGTTATATATTTTGGTTAGGTAGCATTGTTGTTAAAATTAAGCAAGGGCGAAAGTCGGGCGGCGTAACCTAAATAAATAAAGCAGACAGACAGACAGACAGACAGTATTTATTTTGACCATCATAAGTACATAAACTACAATATAACATTCATTGTAAAGTCAGGGAGGCTCCCATTAAGACAATTATATGCCGCTATCATGGGAGCCACCCCACTCATGTAACATATATTTATATGATTATCACGTGATCAACAATATATGCATATATATATATGTGTGTAAACATAGTATGTTTAGTATAGTATATTATAGTATAGTATAATACATCAATTAGTTTAAACAAATGCAAAGTCATGTCTAGTTTAAGAATGACAGATGTAACAGTTAGAAATATGACAACATGATTCATAGTTCTTGATAAAGTAATTTTTTGTATAAGTGGAAAAACCATATAAACTATGTGTATACATTTTATCAAGGATGATGCTTGGAGTATTGTTAACAGTTTGTATAATGTTGTGTCTGATGTACTTTTTTGCATATTGATGATTAACTCTGGGAATAAATAAGTTGTTTTTACCACGTGTGTTGTATTGGTGAATTGCAAAGTTATATGTGTATGGAATACGACTGAAATATTCTGGTATAACATTGTTGATCAATTTGTAATAAAATTTGAGCTGTTGGAGTCTATAGATGTCATCCAGCTTAAGAAATTTACATTCTTTGAAGATGGGATCTGTGTGAGAATTGTATTTACTTGAAGTAACTATTCGCACTGCTTTCTTTTGAAGTTTAAAGCAGCCTAACATAACGTAATTGATTGTATTTAAATTAGGTCAGTACCGGTGATGTTAGCGTTCGTGTTAGGATAAATAGTCGGCTGTGTAATTGAAATTTGTAACCTAAAGTGTGCTGTAGTACACAGGAAACAGTCTTTATAAAGACTAAGTTAGTTAAGTTATTAAATAAATTCTGATCGGGATATCAAATCAAATTTGGCACCTTGCAAGCGGCAAGTCAAGGCAAAGCGACACTTGGTGTGCGATCACTGCCACAGCTGGGTAAATTTTGCATTGTCCGGGTGAGGAAAGAGAGGGTGTTTATGGGTGACTCCATTATGAGAAAGACGGACAAGACACTGAGCGAGGGGAAGGACATCGTTGTTTGTTTACCGGGGGCTAGGATTGAACATGTAACTGACAGGGTAGAGAAGGTATTGGGACATGGCAAGGGGGGGTCTATACTGGTACATGTAGGAACAAATAATGCAGACGGGGAGGGAACAACTGCGATAGTACAGAAGTATAGACAGTTAGTAAGGAAGCTAAAGAAGACGAGAGTCGAACAGGTTATTTTGTCAGGAATTTTGCCAGTAATGGGAGGAAGGGGGGCAACGTATAGAAACTGCAAGAGGATGGCGATCAATGCACTAGCTGAGCAGATGTGTGAAGAAGAGGGGGTGGGATTCACAGATTTATGGGGATACTTTGTTGGGAGGGAAGATATGTACATGAGAGATGGCCTCCATCTTAGTGGAAAGGGGGCAGCAGTTTTCTCAGAGAATCTGCTGCAATCTGTTGACAGTGGGACAGGTTGCATCTATTTAAACTAGATTCGCAGGGGGGATTCACAGAAAAGCCTGAAAATGGAGGCATAGATAAAGACAGCACAAATAAATCAACAAATAACAGTCTCGAAAACTCTTCTGAAGCTGGATATAAATGTGTTTGTTTAAATGCAAGGAGTATAATAAACAAAAGAAATGAACTAAACATTATGGTAGAAGATATTGACCCTCATATAATAGGTATAACCGAATCCTGGACCACCACCGATATATCAGATGCTGAATTGGGACTGACAGGATATGTAATGTTTAGAAAAGATAGAATAGGAAGAAAGGGAGGTGGAGTTATTTTATATATTAAAGAATCTATTCAGGCTTATGAAATAAAATTAGAAAGAGAAGCAGATTGCGAAGAAGCTGTTTGGTGTAACATAGTTACAGGAAACTCAACGTTAACAGTTGGGTTAGTTTATCGAAGTCCAAACATAAGCATAGAAGAGAATGAAAAAATACAAAACGCTATAAGGGAAGTAAGCAAACGGGACTGTATTATTATGGGGGATGTTAACCATGGGCATGTACAATGGAAATCTCTACAGAGTATGGGGAGAGAGGACCACAAGTTTTTAGTTTTAGTTCAAGATACATTCCTTTCTCAACATGTGCTAGAACCAACCAGGGGTGAGAATGTGTTAGACATAGTTTTGTCCTCACAGAATGAATTAGTTGACAATGTCAAGATATGTGAGCCACTGGGGAGTAGCGATCACAACCAGATACATTTTACCATCAAAGTAAAATCAGAAAGGAATAGCAAAAAGCAGTATAGGAGAAATTTCCACAAAGGAAGGTATAAGGACATGAGGAAATATTTAGCAAAGATAGACTGGAATAAGACACTGAAAAATAAGACGGCAACAGAATGCTGGAATATATTAAAGAGTGAAATTAAGTGCATAATCGATAAATGTGTACCCTTAAAAAAACAAGGAAAACGGTCCAAAAAGAAACACTTATCGAAAGAAGCCATTAGAAAAATTAAGTATAAACAAATGATGTGGAAGTCATATAGATGTACTGGAAATGATGAAGACTACAACAATTATAAAGAAGCACTTAACCAAGCTACAGCTGAAATTAGAAATTCAAAGAGAAGCTATGAACAACAATTAGCTAGTAATATAAAACATGACAGCAAAAGTTTTTATGCGTATGTTCGAAGCAAACAGAAAATTCATGATAAGGTCGGTCCTCTAGAAGATAGTGCTGGAAATATAATATTAGAGGGATTCATAATGGCAGAAGACCTGAATGAGTACTTTAGTTTGGTGTTTACCAGGGAAGATATTAGTTCACTGCCAATACCAGAGGCTAAGTTCAAGGGGGCAGATTCAGACTATTTAGGACAATTAATTGTAACCCCGGAAATGGTAGCTAAGAAAATAAGGGCTATGAAGGATAATAAATCACCTGGAGTGGATGGTATTCCACCCAAACTACTATTGGAAATTGTAGAACAAATTAGCATACCACTTGCAACAGTTTTCAACTTGTCATTAGAAGAGGGAGTGGTTCCTTTAGAATGGAAAGAAGCAAACATTATACCGTTATTCAAAAAAGGTTCGAGAAACAAGTCAGAGAACTATAGACCAGTGAGTTTAACATCAGTGATTTGTAAATTATTAGAAAGACTAATTAAAGATCACATGGCGGATTTTCTTGTTAAACAAAACTTGATAAACCCATCTCAACATGGTTTTTTTAAAGCGAGGTCACGCTTAACAAATATGTTATGTTTTTTGGAAGACATCACTAAGTGGGTAGATGAGGGATCACCAGTAGCTATCGTCTACTTAGATTTTCAAAAAGCTTTTGACAAAGTACCACATCAAAGATTACTGCTTAAACTAAAGGCCCATGGCATAGGAAATGGTATAATAAACTGGATAGAACAATGGCTGATTGACAGAAGACAACGTGTAGTAGTTGATGGGGAGGCTTCAAACTGGAAATCAGTATTGAGTGGGGTACCACAGAGATCAGTATTAGGTCCTATATTATTCTTAATATACATCAACGATTTGGATGATGAAATAACAAGCAAGGTGTTGAAATTTGCGGATGATACAAAAGTGTTTAGAAGGATTAAAAGTGATGGAGATAGACAGCATTTACAAGATGATCTTGACAGGTTGATCAAATGGTCTGAAAAGTGGCAAATGATGTTCAATTTTGGGAAATGTAAATGCCTCCACATAGGACATGGGAACGAAGATGTAGAATATACAATGGGGGGTATTGTACTAAGTACTACTGTAAAAGAAAAGGACTTATGCATTAACGACCACCATATATGAAAATGGCGGATTTTATTGTTCCAAAAAAGTCAATGTCAAGTATTTGAAATTCGCACACATAAATTTGAAATATACATAATATATAATTTTCACGATTATCGCATAGGCCAAGAAGCACATTTTCATAAGTGATATTAATCTGGACAGGGAGCCTCATGTCATAAACAACATATCAGGTAGGGCAAACGTTTGCTGTAGGGGGTGTCCTATAAAAGTAAAGATCTGATCTATATGGTGTTTGGGCAGTAAGAATGGACTGATGTTTTATATTCGACATATATATGTTTGATTATATATATATAGAACGTTTGCTGTATGGGGTGTCCTATCAAAGTAACGATCTGATCTATATTGTGTTTAGACAGTACGAATGGACTGATGTTTTATATTCGACATATATATGTGTGTATATTTATATATACATATATATATACACTGTATATGTGTGTTTGGACAGTAATTATATATATATATATATGTATATAAATATACACACACACACATATATATATACAATTACTGTTCAAACACATATATATATATATATATACACACACATATATATGTCGAATATAAAACATCAGTCCATTCTTACTTTTGGCATGAAACGACACAGAATACAACATAATAATATAACTTGTTTTAAGTCGATAACTATATATAGTATATAGTACGAATGGATGACTTTTTATATTCGACAAAACATTAGTCTGAAATTTAAAATAAAATATTGTGTAAGATATTGCTAAGTTGCATTCATACATCCTTACATTGTAATGTCCTCTTTGATACAGCTAAATCAACTGCTATTTCACTATTATTAATCATCGATCATGTACAAAGTGTGTAATGTCGTCACGATAAAAACATTACGTTTGTTGTGTTTTGTTGTATTTAAAGAACATAGACTTGACACAACACGACGAGACATGGCGTTAGTTCTGTTTGGCAATACATGAAAGGGTTAGCATTTCTTGACGATATTAAAAGTGTGTTGTGTGTTAGTTTGCACAGACAAACCCGAACCGATGCATTGACACACAGCACAGTATATGTGCAGTATATGTGGGAATTAACAACTTGTTTTGTGACATCGTTGGAACGTATTTATTATACTTGTAGGCTGCCTCTCTTGCAGTACATCATCAGAATGCAGATATTTGGAGCCAAGCAACAAGTGCCTATGAACATGTTTACGTTACGATGTTGCATATCTCGCATCTGCAATAAAGGTAGTTATGATACATAGAATACCATAGCGCCCGTTAATTAATTCCACATATCACAAGTAAAAAGTGCACGAGCGTGTGCATATGGATGATGAAATAACAAGCAAGGTGTTGAAATTTGCGGATGATACAAAAGTGTTTAGAAGGATTAAAAGTGATGGAGATAGACAGCATTTACAAGATGATCTTGACGGTTGATCAAATGGTCTGAAAAGTGGCAAATGATGTTCAATTTTGGGAAATGTAAATGCCTCCACATAGGACATGGGAACGAAGAGGTAGAATATACAATGGGGGGTACTGTACTAAGTACTACTGTAAAAGAAAAGGACTTAGGTTTAACCGTTAGTGCTGATATGAAGATTTCAGAACAGTGCGGAATTGCAGCTTCAAAGGGAAATCAAATCCTTGGATTAATTAGGCGAAACATAATGTATAAGGAAAAAGAGCTAATAATACCGCTGTACAAAACAATAGTTAGGCCTCATTTAGAATATTGTATTCAAGCGTGGAGGCCATATCGCAGGAAGGACATAGATATGCTAGAAAGAGTGCAGAGGAGAGCAACTAAAATGATACCAAATCTGAGGGATTTTAGTTATGAAATACGCCTAAAAAAATGCGGTTTAACAACACTAGAGACCAGGAGATTGAGAGGAGATCAGATAGAAGTGTTTAAAATATTGAAGGGTTATGAAAATATTGATAGAAATATGTTTTTCTCAGTTAAGAAAGATAGAAGGACTAGAGGACATGATCTTGCATTAGCAAAGGAGCAGAGTAGATTGGATATAAGAAAGTTTTCATTTTCACAAAGGACTGTAAATGAATGGAACAGATTACCTGCTGATTGTGTGGGTGCTAGTAGCGTGAATATGTTTAAAAATAAAATCGACACATACCTCAGACGAGCGGGATACACATAGATAAAAAGGTCGGACTCTCGATAAGCCAAGGGCTTCCTTGTCCACCTGCTACCTAGAGTTAATTCTCTGGGTGGCAATCTTGTTAAATCTTGTTAAATCTAAATACCGATTTCCAGTTTGAAGCCTCTCCATCAACTACTACACGTTGTATTCTGTCAATCAGCCATTGTTCTATCCAGTTTATTATACCATTTCCTATGCCATGGGCCTTTAGTTTAAGCAGTAATCTTTGATGTGGTACTTTGTCGAAAGCTTTTTGAAAATCTAAGTAGATGATATCTACTGGTGATCCCTCATCTACCCACTTAGTGATGTCTTCCAAAAAACATAACATATTTGTTAAGCATGACCTTACTTTAAAAAAACCACGTTGAGATGGGTTTATCAAGTTTTGTTTAACAAGAAAATCCACCATGTGATCTTTAATTAGTCTTTCTAATAATTTACAAATCACTGATGTTAAACTCACTGGTCTATAATTCTCTGACTTGTTTCTCGAACCTTTTTTGAATAACGGTATAATGTTTGCTTCTTTCCATTCTAAAGGAACCACTCCCTCTTCTCAACAGACAAGTTGAAAACTGTTGCAAGCGGTATGCTAATTTGTTCTACAATTTCCAATAGTAGTTTGGGTGGAATACCATCCACTCCAGGTGATTTATTATCCTTCATAGCCCTTATTTTCTTAGCTACCATTTCCGGGGTTACAATTAATTGTCCTAAATAGTCTGAATCTGCCCCCTTGAACTTAGCCTCTGGTATTGGCAGTGAACTAATATCTTCCCTGGTAAATACTGAACTAAAGTACTCATTCAGGTCTTCTGCCATTAAGAATCCCTCTGATATTATATTTCCAGCACTATCTTCTAGAGGACCGACCTTATCTTGAACTTTCTGTTTGCTTCGAACATACGCATAAAAACTCTTGCTGTCATGTTTTATATTACTAGCTAATTGTTGTTCATAACTTCTCTTTGAATTTCTAATTTCAGCTGTAGCTTGGTTAAGTGCTTCTTTATAACTGTTGTCGTCTTCATCATTTCCAGTACATCTATATGACTTCCACATCATTTGTTTATACTTAATTTTTCTAATGGCTTCTTTCGATAAGTGTTTCTTTTTGGACCGTTTTCCTTGTTTTTTGAAGGGTACAAATTTATCGACTATGCACTTAATTTCACTCTTTAATATATTCCAGCATTCTGTTGCCGTCTTATTTTTCAGTGTCTTATTCCAGTCTATCTTTGCTAAATATTTTCTCATGTCCTTATACCTTCCTTTGTGGAAATTTCTCCTATACTGCTTTTTACTATTCCTTTCTGATTTTACTTTGATGGTAAAATGTATCTGGTTGTGATCGCTACTCCCCAGTGGCTCACATATCTTGACATTGTCAACTAATTCATTCTGTGAGGACAAAACTATGTCTAACATATTCTCACCCCTGGTTGGTTCTAGCACATGTTGAGAAAGGAATGTATCTTGAACTAAAACTAAAAACTTGTGGTCCTCTCTCCCCATACTCTGTAGAGATTTCCATTGTATATGCCCATGGTTAAAATCCCCCATAATAATACAGTCCCGTTTGCTTACTTCCCTTATAGCGTTTTGTATTTTTTCATTCTCTTCTATGCTTATGTTTGGACTTCGATAAACTAACCCAACTGTTAACGTTGAGTTTCCTGTAACTATGTTACACCAAACAGCTTCTTCGCAATCTGCTTCTCTTTCTAATTTTATTTCATAAGCCTGAATAGATTCTTTAATATATAAAATAACTCCACCTCCCTTTCTTCCTATTCTATCTTTTCTAAACATTACATATCCTGTCAGTCCCAATTCAGCATCTGATATATCGGTGGTGGTCCAGGATTCGGTTATACCTATTATATGAGGGTCAATATCTTCTACCATAATGTTTAGTTCATTTCTTTTGTTTACTATACTCCTTGCATTTAAACATACACATTTATATCCAGCTTCAGAAGAGTTTTCCAGACTATTATTTGCAGATTTATTTGTGCTGTCTTTATCTATGCCTCCATTTTCAGGCTTTTCTGTGAGTCCCCCCTGCGAATCTAGTTTAAATAGATGCGCAGTGGGACAGGCTGCATCTATTTAAACTAGATTCGCAGGGGGGATTCACAGAGAAGCCTGAAACTGGAGGCATAGATAAAAACAGCTGAAATAAATCAGCAAAGAACAGCCTGGAAAATTGTTCTGAATCAGGATATAAATGTGTTTGTTTAAATGCAAGGAGCATAGTAAACAAAAGAAATGAACTAAACATTATAGTAGAAGGCATTGACCCTCACATAATAGGTATAACTGAATCATGGGCCACCACTGATATATCAGATGCCGAATTGGGACTAACAGGCTATGTAATGTTCAGGAAAGATATAATAGGAAGAAGGGAAGGTGGATTTATTTTATATATTAAAGAATCAATCCAGGCTAATGAAATAAAATTAGAAAGAGAAGCAGATTGCAAAGAAGCTGTTTGGTGTAACATAGTTACAGGAAACTCAACGTTAATGGTGGGGTTAGTTTATTGAAGTCCAAACATAAGTGTAGAAGAGAATGAAAAAGTACAAAACGCTGTACGGGAAGTTAGCAAACGGGACTGTATTAATATGGGAGATTTTAACCGTGGTCATATACAATGGAAATCTCTACAGAGTACAGGGAGTGAGGACCACAAGTTTTTAGTTTTAGTGCAAGACAGTTTCCTTTCTCAACATGTGTTAGAGCCAACCAGGGGTGAGAATGTGTTAGACATAGTTTTGTCCTCACAGAATGAATTAGTTGACAATGTCAAATTATGCAAGCCACTGGGAAGTAGTGATCACAACCAAATACATGTTACCATAAAATTAAATCAGAAAGAAATAATAAAAAGCAGTTCAGGAGAAATTTTCACAAAGGAAGATATAAGGTAATGAGGAAATATTTAGCAAAGATAGCCTGGAACAACACACTGAAGAATAAATCACCAACAGAATGCTGGAATATCTTAAAGAGTGAAATTGAGTGCATCATCGATAAATTTGTTCCTTAAAAAAAACAAGGGAAATGGTCCAGAAAGAAATACTTATCAAAAGAAGCCATTAGAAAATTAAGTACAAACAAACGATGTGGAAGTCATATAGACGTACTGGAAATAACGAAGACTACAACATTTATAAAGAAGCACTAAACCAAGCTACAACTGAAATTCGAAGGGAAGCTATGAACAACAATTAGCTTGAAATATAAAATAAGACAGCAAGAGTTTTTATGCATATGTTCAGAGCAAACAGAAAGTTCAGGATAAGGTCAGTCCTCTAGAAGATAGTGCTGGAAATATAATATCAGAGGGATTCTTAATGGCAGAAGACCTGAATGAGTATTTTAGTTCAGTTGTTTACCAGGGAAGATATTAGTTCACTGCCAGTATCAGAGGCTAAGTTCAAGGGGGCAGAATCAGACTATTTAGGACAGTTAATTGTAACCCCGGAAATGGTAGCTAAGAAAATTAGGGCTATGAAGGATAATAAATCACCTGGAGTGGATGGGATTCCGCCCAAACTACTATTGGAAATTGTAAAACAAATTAGCATACCACTTGCTACAGTTTTCAATTTGTCTTTAGAAGAGGGAGTGGTTCCTTTAGAATGGAAAGAAGCAAACATTATACCGTTATTTAAAAAAAGTTCCAGAAACAAGTCAGAGAACCACAGACTAGCGAGTTTAATGTCGGTGATTTGCAAATTATTAGAAAGACTAATTAAAGATTACATGGTGGATTTTCTTGTTAAACATAACTTGATAAACTCATCTCAACATGGGTTTCTAAAAGCGGTCATGCTTAACAAATGTTATGTTTTTTGGAAGACATCACTAAGTGGGTAGACGAGGGATACCAGTTGATGTCATCTACTTAGATTTTCAGAAAGCTTTCGACAAAGTGCCACATCAAAGATTACTGCTTAAACTAAAGGCCCATGGCATAGGAAATGGTATAATAAACTGGATAGAAAAATGGCTGATTGACAGAAGACAACGTGTAGTACTTGATGGGGAGGCTTCAAACAGGAAATTAGTTTTGACTGGGATACCTCAGGGATCAGCACTGGGACCTATATTATTCTTACTATATATCAATGATTTGGACGACGATATAACAAGCAAGGTGTTGAAATTTGCGGATGATACAAAATTGTTTAGAAGGATTAAACATGATGAAGAGAGACAGCATTTACAAGATGATCTGACAGATTGATAAAATGGTCTGAAAAATGGCAAATGTTGTTCAATTTTGTGAAATGTAAATGCCTCCACACAGGACATGGGAATACAATATACAATGGGAGGTTCTGTACTAAGTACTACTGTAAAAGAAAAGGAGCAGTGTGGAATTGCAGCTTCAAAGGGAAATCAAATCCTTGGATTAATTAGGCAAAACAATATATAAGAAAAAGAGCTAATAATAGCGCTGTACAAAACAATAGTTAGGCCTCATTTAGAATATTGTATTGAAGCGTGGAGGCCATATCACAGGAAGGACATAGATATGCTAGAAAGAGTGCAGAGGAGAGCAACTAAAATGATACCAAAACTGAGGGATCTTAGTTACGAAATACGCCTAAAAAATGTGGTTTAAAAACACTAGACACCAGGAGATTGAGAGGAGATCAGATAGAAGTGAATGATTATGAAAATATTTATATAAATATTTTGTTCTCAGTTAAGAAAGTTAGAAGGACCAGATGATATGAAGTTACATTAGTAAAGGAGTAGTGTAGATTAGATATAAGAAAGTTCTAATTATCACAAAGGACTGTAAATGATTGCAACAGATTATCTCCTGATTGTGTTGGTGCTAGTAGCGTGAATATATTAAATAAAATTGACACAAACCTTAAAAGGCCGGGATACATGTAGATAAAAAGTATTGGACTCTCAATAAGCCAAAAGGCTTCCTTGTCTACCTCCCATCTAGAGTTAATTTTGTGGGTGGCGATCTTGTTAAATCTTGTATGCAGATGAACTGGCAGTGGTAACAGATGGGAAGAAGATTTCCAAGAACAACTGTCAATGTGTAAGGATATGTTCAGCAAACATGTACTGAAAGTAAATCAGGAGAACATGGATGTACTATGGGTTGGGCGGCAAAACAAAGAGCTGGAAATACATCTGGAGGGGAAGAAACAAGGGAAAGGTGCTCTGCTCATGTGTGACACCAGCATGCCTGTATGGTCTACAGATTATTGCAATTACAGAAAGAGAAAAACAGGACAGGGTATGAAGAATTGCGGGAGTGAAGAGAATCGACAAGCAAAGAATGTAAGAGCCGAGACAGGAGGTTGGTGTAGTTTTAAGAAGCTGGTGAGGAGTCGACTAATTAAGTGGGCTGGACATGTGGAGCGAATGGGAATAGAACAGTTGGTAAAGAAAGCAATTGCCCGGGGTAGAAGGGAAAAGGAGGCGAGGATGACCTAGAGTGTAATGGAAGGACTGTATAGCGATTTTGATGGTTTCGGAGTAGTGGAGAATGAGAACGAAAGGTAGAGGGGTGTGGAGACAGCATTGCAAGCTAGAGTAGTGCGCAGGAAGAAAACAGAAATCAAATCAAGGCCAGCCTCACCACTGATAGACAGGGAAAAATAGGAGGACAATAACTTATTAATATTATATAATTGTAAGTAAAAGAGACCAAGCCAAATGATCTCCCTAAATACACCAGATGCACTACCTTTACATTTATTCACCTTTAATTGGTTAAAATCAAATGCTTCTTGTTAGATATACATGTTGATTATCTCCTTCACAGCATTCAGTAACCATGTGTACAAATATACAGCAGACAGTACTGTCAGGGGTTGTGGTCATATAGTTACTTTTTCAATTCAGCTTTATTTTACATTCCAAATTAAAAATGCCAGGTTTGCAACAATTAAATAAATAGATGACATGTCAATGTCATGTTCAATAAACCTTTCCAGAAAATTTTAAACATCAATGTTCAAAAGGGATAGTTCACAGTTGGTGCGATGGCACAGTGGTTACAGTACACTTCTCAGCAGACCCAAGATCCAACCCTAGTCTACTTCATACAAGCAATATCATTAAACGATTACACACAACTTTCCAATTTGCTTATCACCTGGTATATCAGGGAGAAGTTGGTAAAATGTATAGTTTGGATGATAGGCTTACTAACATGACTAGAGTTGCCTCTTATCTTGTATTAACAACAGGGAAGTAAGATATTAACGTTAATGTGAAACATGCTATAGACATGATACGTCTGTAAAGGAGCAGTAGTTATTTACCGGATAGTAGGGGGGAGGAATCAAGGGTAGATCAGATTTCATTATTGCAAATTTATGGATGGGTGAACTTTCAGTAGATTTCTGCCAACAATACTGTACTGTCTGTACATAATGGTGATTTTTAAGATTACAAAGTGTTTTATTGCAGGATGGGCTATATTTCAGTGCAGGATTTTAGATTGGGTTGGATTTTAAATCAGGGTATGTCCCAATTCCTCTGCCCCTCGCTGGTAAATCATGACTGCACTCTAACACACAATGAAAATATGAGCTATCAGGTACAGCGAAAGCCTTCATGACAGAGATCAGACAATTCTATTTATTACCTTGCACAAATATGGAACAGCAGAATAAATGTTCATCATGTAGTTTTTTTCAATTCATACCGTTTTCCATTTTACAAAAAACAATTGCATAATAAATTTACTTTATAAATTTTATATGCGAGATCATACACTTTATACTGTTTTGTGCTCTCCATTTCTGATGTCTTAATGCATACTTGCACACAATATAATTCCAGTTTTGACAATAAAAGTGTAGTCACGGTTGGTTCATTTCACTGCTAGGTGAAATTACCTAATTTTACTCTGCTATACTATGGTTCTGCTGTGTGGGGTACAAAGGAATATTCGGTCATAAATAGCATACATAATAGGGCCTGTTGATTTTTCCTAGGTGTGGGTAAATATACCCCATCAGCAGCAGTACAGGGTGAAATGGGGTGGAAAACCCAGACTCACCAACAATGGCTATCTGTTACTAGGCTCTGGTGTCGTTTGATCAATATGGATGTATCTAGAGTGACAAAACGTGTGTTTCTATGGATGATGGAAATGGCTGTAAGTGGGAAACGAAATTGGGGCTACGAAGTATACCATCGTTATAATGACTTAAATATGCATACTCTTACTAATATGAGACCATGTTAATGGAAAGGCTATAATAGAACACACAGATGTTTGCCTGTCTGTATTACAGGAACAGCAATGGCTTTATATTATAAATAGAGAAGAGGGCAGAAATGGTAGTAGAAATAAACTAAGAACTTATAAACAGTTCAAAACAAAATTTGTAACCGAGCATTATGTTAAGAAAATTATGCCTAGAAGTAATCGATCAGCACTTGCAAAATTTTGATGTGGCGTGGCACCAATCAGAATTGAAACTGGACGTTTTGAACGAAATTACCCCCCACCTGAAGCTAGGACGTGTTACAATTGCACGAATGAAATAGAAAATGAGTTTCACATTTTAATGAAATGCCCTTTATATTTTAACGAACGAAAAGAACTAATAGGCTATGCAACAATTAATGATCCAGCTTTTTCCAGTATGAATGATCAAGATAAATTTGTATATAATATATTACGATATAATAAGTAAAACTGCCAGCATCCTCCAAAAAATACTGCACACAAGATTACACAATACAACAAAATAATAGCATGTGTTTATTAAATTAATACTGTTTTTATTTGTACATTTTTGTTTTTATAAGTCTCTCGTAACTCTTTTTGAGTGGTCTTTGTATACAGTGCTAACTTTGAATGTAATATATTTATTTGTTTTGTATTTTAATGCATGTATACGTGGAGTGAGACTCTAATAAAATACTACTACTACTACTACTACTACTATTACTACTACTACTACTACAAACCAGTTTGCCACCCGGTGCAATGGAATGTGATCAGAATAAAATATGTAAATGGAATCATATTTGTGTTCCACCTTCATCATCATTGTTGTAATCACTGCCAAGACTTTGTGATTAAACCTAGAGAACGAAGCATCAAATCAATTAGAGATCGAAGCATCAAATCAGCCTAGTCACACATATATAACAAACTATTCAAATAGCAAATCTTGTGTTCTAGAAGGTAGAGAACAACAGCTTCACATGCATATTCACAACAGGCAACACTAGTAATGAACAGATTGTAAGCCTTGTGGATTTGCATGTATTTTTTTAGGCATATATAGGTCAATACATTTCAAAACTTGTCCGATATATTAATTGTTAATTTGCTCGGCTTCACGGAGGATTTTGTCCATCTTGAAAGGAAGCAGCAACACCATTTCTTCACAAATGCCATACTCTGCTTTCACTTTTTCTTTAGCCGAAGGGTTTCTTTTACAATAGTCCACAAGATACCTGTAGTGCTCCACTGACTTATTCAAGTTGGCAACACGTTTTGTCGTGTCAAACTCCACAAATTTAGAATAGAGCCTCCCGGTGCAGAAATGAGCTATCATTGCTGGTCTCTCCTCATCTTCTCCTAACTTCTCAGGTAACTCCTTGTCATGGTTTCTAAGAGAGTCACTGTATTTGTGGAACTGGTCTATACTCTGCTGTGTCAGTGTGTTGATCTTCTTCAAAGCCCGAGCTGCAGGTCGTGCCTCAGTTTCGTCAGCTGCAGCCAACTTCAGATCTAACATTGCACTGTATGTCTCAGCCAGTTCAAACATCAGCTGACGACAAACCAGCAGGTAGTACTGCGGGTTAAGCTGATCAAGCACGTTCTTCAACATGTCTACACGCCGCTTGTGCATTTTACACTTGCGGTCGTAGTCACCCTCAAAGAAGATCAACTGTTTGTACAGCCGACTGTGGTCCTGGACAATCTCTGTGTAGTCGGTGCAGTGGTCATCGATGTGGTAGTATTGATGAGCTTTGTTGATCCACTGCTGCATTGTGAGGAACACCTCTCTCGCCTGCTCGTAGTCGAGCACATACTTGTCTGTAATCTCTTCTTCAACTGATGTCAGTTCTAAGTCAAATGTTAATGATGTGTCCTTCTCCTCTTTGCTGATGCCTTCCACTTCTGCTTGCTCCTGCTGTTCATTCTTTGCTTGCTTGTCACCATCTTGACTGTCATCTAGCAGTCTTTCCCATGAAGTCTCAAGAAGCTGCAGTCCATACTTAACCCAGCAGCGATACAGATCTGCCCAGATTCGAGGAAGATCTTGTAGTCCATCACAATTTGGTGATGAACATTTCTCCTCATCATCTTCAGCCTCCTTCAGCACCACAGTGGCACTTGCCATGCAGTGACGAGCCATGCCGAAGTCTGGCTTTGTGATGTAGTACTGAGACAATGTGGCAGCATTTAGTGCCCACTCCACCGGCTGGTAACTCGTTGTCTCCAGTTGACGTCTGAGAGTCACATGACAGTACTGAGCGGATTTGTGACTGTCGCCTAACTTGCCGTACACCTGGGCCATATAGTATAGCGTGTGAGTGTAGGTGTTTTCAAAGTGCTTGCTTCTCCTGTGAGCAACATCACCATCATCTTCCGATGTATCACATGTGAACAAGTCGTCCACTGTATATGGTGCGCCACCGACTTCATGCTGGAAATCTTTGTACAATGTTTCTGCACGTTGCAGATAATCTAGCGCTTTCTCTGGCTGCCTGCGTCCAGTCCACAAAATGCCTAGCTGGTTCAAAGCATCATGAAGCACGTTGCACGCTCTCTCGTTTAGGTAATGTTCCTGCAGTGAATCAACACATTTCCTCAAATGTTCTTCACCGGTGCCTAATTCTTCAGTGTCAGTGTAATTTATGCCAAGTTTCAAGTCTAGCGCTGCCTTGAGAAACCCCCATCTTTCATTGGTGGGGTCGTCATGGCAATAACTCTCGACAACGTTTTTCAGTTCACCCCAAATTTCTCTGGCGTTGTATTTCGACTTATATGGTTCAGTCTCTGGATCATTTTTACACTCACAGTCGTTAAGTTTGACGGCGTTTGCGTATTTTTCTTGCGCATGCTGCGTCAAAAACTGGCTGAAAGCATCCATGTTTGTTGTTGATTAGTCGCCCAGCAGCAAATATTAAAGACTCCAATCTATGCATATTACGAAATAATAAGTATACCGTTTTATTCATCAGTTAATTGTTACCTAAGCTGCATTACTAATTCAAATGAAAATTTGGCACAAGTCCTAAAACTGTTTATTATTTTGTTTTATTTTCACATTTAATGCGGAGCTCACATTTTTCGGTTGCCAGAGAAGCGTCTTATTTTAATATTACTAAACGGCGACTTGTAGTGCATTGTTTAACAACAAATGCACAACGGTTACAGATATGACACACAAAGGGTAACTACTACTTTCAGTATTAACATGGTGATTTAATTAACTTAAATGATAACACAAAACGCAAATTGTACATAAACTAATACATTATCGCCCACAGCATGATCATGATGATGTATCTCGCTAAGTATCTACAAGATATCTATGGCTACGCAATCTCCAGATTTCACTGCGTTTTCATATGCAAATTGCGCATATTGAGCGCGCTTGTGAGATCTGTGCAGTTTTTTTTACTGACTCGGACACGGTGGCAGGCTGTGAAATAAGGCCGGTCCGATCGTCCCGGACGAGTAGTTTCAGTAACCGGATAGTCGGACTAGTCCATGTTTAGAGGAGCATTCCCATCGAACTAGCTCTGTTTATGCGAATTAATTTACGCTGTGTATATGCTAGTTGGGTGTTATGATGGAATAAAACAAAATAATACAATAAGGTAACATTTCATCACACGCAGCTAAATATTCCGTACGACCGTCGAATAGAAAACTTGCTGAATGTGGAGAATGTAAATGGCGGCTGTTTACATCCAGTTAGAATTGGTTGTGCCGCCTAGCGACCATGAGTGATGAGCGACATAGACAAACATACATGTGCGGGTTACAGACATCGTTACGTGCTATCCCATCGGCCATCGTAGTTGTGTTATTCCCACATCGGGTGATTAGTTTAACAAGTTACCAAACACCAGCAGTGTTACTGATTGTTCAGTCATCAGCTTCGGGAAAGGAAATGGTAATGAAGAGTACAGGCCAAAAGATGTAACTTAGTATTAGTCCAAAAATGTCGGTCCTTCATTGTTGTCGGCGTCAGGCTTCAATTTTCAAATTCTGCTGGCTTCGCCTTGTCCACCACTGCCGTTTGCTGTCTCTGATTAAACTAAAGTTATTTCTTCTCATGACTTTGCTATCGGATCTACAAAATCACATGTATTTATTTCTATTAACAACACATTTAGTTGAAAATTTAATTGAAATGAGAAACAGCTTGTTTTCTTTATGAAATAAAGTCGCTTTTAGCACAGTTATATTTAAGGGCTAATCAAACAATATCAGGACTAGTTGCTTCTGAGTCAGCTAGTCCGTTGACTACCTGTCAGCTAAAGCCATCGTGCACCCTGACTTTGGTATGGCTGCATGGTTGTCACATGGTTGTCAGTCTAAGTAACAGTGTCAGCCAGGTAAGATGTTTTTTTTCTTTCTGAGATGAGTGTCCTTGGAATGTCATGGACATTGACAGTTGATATTATTGGCTTCATATATTATATATATAGGAATACAGAGTTAAAATGACAAACACATTTTCCAAATAAATGCTGATAAGTAAATTATGCACAAGGCACAACCAATTAACATGTGCCATATGGAAATGAAAATCATGCACCAATAACGATGCCCAATCTGCAGTTACCGATGCACCATCAGTAAATACATAGATTGTGCATTGCAGTCTGCCAGTTCCATAAATGTGTCCAACATAAAACTGGGTCTTCGTTAATAATAACACAGTAACATTGACTTGTTTACCAAATTTTTTACCCCAACAATAGTTGCATATGCATTGTCACTGATTAAAAATAGGTTGATGATTCTTTCAGTTTCAGCTTTTTTGTATATATTATATTAGAACATAGGTTAGGGCTGCTAGGCATTCACCGGTTAATGCTTGAGTCTTTTTTAACTTAAGGGAAACAAAAGTTATCTTTTTGGGCCTTTTCACATATAGGAGTTAAAATAAAATTTAACCAATTGCAACTACAATTAAGGAATATTGTATTAGTAGTCTATTAATAAAACTTTTTAAATGTAGTGTACTTCATGGGCCATAGTAGTCTAGGGGAGAACCAAAAATCTCACAAATTCATATTCGGTGGTCTGAACTGGACCATCAGCACATCTCCGCTGCCGGATCATTCATGACATTGGTGCTGTTGAATTTGTTTGCCACCGCCATATCTTCAGCTCTTCTTTAGCTTCTCCACTGGCTCGACTGTGGGTGGTCTGTGGCATCAGGAGATGGGGGGGGGGCAGGGGTGCTGTTGAACATTCGCTGCTGCAAGTTCACCTTATTGTAACCTAATGGGGGCACATTTCATTGGTCTACGGGGGGGGGGGGTCCGGTAATGGGAGCCCTTTCAAAAAAGGTCTGGAGGCATGTCAAATTCCAAAGGTCTAGGGGGCATGTGCCCCTCCAGGGTCCCTATGATATTGGACACTTAATCAAAAGATTCTGTGTTTAAACCCACTTGCTGCAGTTTCGAACCTTGGGCAAGTTCAGTCACCCTGTATGAATGAGTGAATTGCTATACTGCGGATAATAATTGCAGTATGGCTGAAAGCTTCCCGCAGAAGTTAAGATAGTGTTTGATTAAACAGGTCTGCTCGTGAGTAAAGTGTAAAGTGCTCTGATCTGTCATTAGTACCAGCTGCTGCACTATACACTCATAATTGAAGGGAACACAAGAACCCAATAGGAGTTGGCACAGCTTTCGCCATTTCAAGCGAAAACAGGTCTGTAATGTGTCATACCATGGTCAAAGTCAAAGAAATGCCAAGCACTTATTGGTCAAACATCAGGGACATGTCCCAATATGTCAGCTATCGGAAAGTATACAATTTCTCCAGGATCTCATACTTTGAGACCAAATTCTGAATAAGACAGGTGTGATATATTATTGTAGTTGTAAGTGGTTTGTTTGTTATTAATTATTTTATGTGCATAAGCCCAAATATGTTGTTTATTTCATGTTAGCATGTGTTGACAACTTCACTTATAGTTTTTCCACTTTACAGTTGGCTGCATTCAAATACATGATGTGGACAAAAAGTGAATTGCATATTAATGTAATGCAATTTAATATAATCCACTCTTTTGAAGAAAAATTGCAAATTAGTAAAATTAATAACATCAACAGAGAAGGCAACAATATGTTATTACTACATAAATGTTCAGTAGTTTATTTATATTTAGAGTGAATCATTCCTACTGTGACAAGAAGCAAACCAGTTGTTATAGTTCATCTACCATGGTACGCTTACTAGGCTACTACATTTTGGTTGACATTGCTTTACTATAATAACCTTTTAGTTTTGTTCTATGTTCCCAATTAATTAGTCTTTTCTCAAGCAGCAGTGTTTAAATGATAGATATCTTGTGCATACTGATTTGTGTACTTGCAGAATACAGGATGGTAATGCCTATATTTTGTATCATCAGGGAGAAGAGTCTGTGGGATATTGCGATTGAACAAACCGGAAAGAATAAAGGTAAGATGTTGATGTGATTGTCAGAAGACATGGAGCATCACAAGGGAACAGAACTGTCTGAACTGAATTATGTTTAACTAACGTCCACCCATTCTTTGAGCACCAAATTGAGTGCACAAATACCAGACAATAGTTCAAAACACACTTAAATAATTATGCGTTTTAGCACCTCAAATGAAATGACTATGTGTGTAAATAACCCAAACAAAACATTATATACTCTGAAGCACCTATATGCCAACAAACTTTTGCATTTCAAAATACAGGTGAATTTTAGGTTCATCAAAAAATCTACAACTCAACCCCCTTGGAACCTAAAATGTTACAATAATTTTACAATAATTAGCAGATATATTGTGAGGATAACAAACAGTCTTTTGGAAAATGGCTGTAATGCATAGTTTGTCTAAATTTGGCTAATGTCTATTTTCCGAAAATCCATTGCAACCTCATTCATCTATTTTGTTATGCAGGTGTCACTTGATTGTTTGCACAAAGCTAATTGACTCCATGTTCCATGTACAGAGAAACTACTGCTGCACAGAGAGCCAAGTAAACAGTAGCTGTTTGAGCCTGTCATAATGACTTTCTTCCTGTCTTTGTTCTCGAAGTTGGCATATTCTGTTTGTCTCCAACAGAAGTAGAAGTAAGGAACCCGGCGTTATACAAATAAAACAAAACTGGAGAGTTGTGAAAGCACTTTGACTAATTTGTCAAGCACTTATCCAATGCTATTATTGTGGATTTTTGAAGAAGCAGTTAAGCACTGCTGTTCTACTAGGAAAGTGTGAAAAATACTCGTAATTATAATCACCCTTGTACACAATCAGTGAAATAAACCTCTCGACTAAGTTAGTACATAAAATTTAAACAGCTTTGATAATTCTTAAATAAATCATATCTAGATATGATAACTCACATTACACCAAATACATGTAATACACCTAATGCACATGGCACACTCAAATGATACACATATATACACCTTGGTATATTAAAAATAAAATGTGCCATTTTTGCCACTAGTTCAATTGGTCCCCCATATAGCCAGTTCATTTTTTTGATGTGCTGTTTAGAAATGAGCTAGTCTTTTGTGTGCTTTTTTGTGTTGAGGGCCTGCTAGGTACATTACTGGTACAGTTTGAGCCTGAAGAGCTTGCATCTTCTGTTTGCAGATGAGGAGAGCAAGACTGAGGAGATGTCAGTTCTGTTTGTCGGCAGCAAAAATTGCGTGAGTGAAGTTTTCTTCTTTCTCCATTCTTGTATACAGGCGATACATGCAAGAACAAACTTTAAAAATGGCAAAAAAATTTATTTAGGGCCAGTGGCTACTCTAAAAGGATTTTGTGGGTTAAAAGTTTTGTTTATATATATGTACGCAGGTCTGTAGTATGTATGTGTTGCTACATTGCTTGTTTTCACATTTCAGTTTGTCTATCTTACCTCATGAAGATATAAGAAAAATGTTGCAAGTTGCGCATATTTTTTTAATGATAATTGTTAATTGCTTTTCATCCCATTAGACATTACAGTCGAACTTGTCACCTTGTTAGTTGTCACCTTGTTAGTTGTCACCTTGTTAGTTGTCACCTTGTTAGTTATCTTAGACTTTTATGTGAACAGGAGCATTATATTTTCAGGGAAAGACAACGATTATCTTGAGGTTTCTTGATCGCGACGAACCTCCGAAATCAACAACTGCCCTCGAGTATACATTTGGAAGACGAGCGCGCGGACACAACAATGTGAGTCTGCTCTATCAGTAATGCATCCGTAGTGCCGGTTGTTACACAGACTAGTTCTACTTCTTCCAGTACAGCTGATACCTGTGAGACTACAGTATTGTACTTAGTGATACAGTGTAGCGCCGTGGTGCAGTGGCTAGAGCTTCGGACTTTCAACCGAGAGAACCCGGGTTCGAATCCTGTGCAGCGGTGTCGAACCTTGGGCAAGTTCGTTCACTATACGTTGCTCCAGTTCACTCAGCTGTATGAATGAGTACCTGGCTATAGACAGTGGTGGATATTTGTGTACGAATAGTCTTCGCGCATTAATAGCAGCGTGGCTGGATGCTTCCAGAGAAGTCGAGATGGTGTTCGATTGAATAGGTCTGCCAGGGAGTAAAGTGTAAAGCACTTTGAGCAGTCCTGAGGACTGGATACTGCGCTATATAAGAACTTACCTTTACCTTTATGCTTATCCACTCATCCAGGACAAGTATTTATCTGTGTCAGACAAGTACACTGTCCAGGACACATGTCCAAAGAGAAAAGTTGATCCAGCTTGATATCAAATCAATGATCCAGTTCGTCCTTGTGCGAGTCAAGCATAACAAGAAATATGTAAAATGTTGGTTGTCTTTGAGCACATGTATCAACTCTGCCCTAAGTCTGGTACTGAGAAAAACATTTAACATTATTGTATTAATAGAGACCTTGCTAGTGCCAGGCCTGGAGTAATAGTAATATGTAATAATTGTAGTAACAAATACAAGTATTGAAGTAATAATAATAGGTTGAGCAAAAAATAAATGTAATAGTAATAGGAAGCAATGCAATAGTAATTTACCTATTACTTTTATATTACTTTTGAACATTTAAACCAAATTTCAACTACATAACAATTCCATTTGATTAGGTTGTAGATTCCACTAGTTTCTCCAGGTTTTATGGTTGCTTCCCCCTTGTCAACTTCAGCATGGCCCTGGTGAAGTTCACCCTATTGTTTTATTAGCATTTACATAGCAAGAGACACTGGTACAGTGTGACTGCTGCATTGACTAAAGGGATTAAACTGGGCTTTCACTACTTTGGAGGCTGTTGTGCCAAGTGCCAAGTTGCTAAATACCCTTTTCAAGTAAGCCTGTGGGTTTAGTGACTGCCTCCACAGTGCACACAATTCAGCCTAAACTACAGAGGGTGTGAAAAACATCCTGATGTTTCTGTACTTGAGCCAATAATTAAATGTCCACCAAGCACCAAGCAGCAGTAGAGCAATGTGGTTTAATAAGTTCTTTGCAGCACGGAACTGGTGTTAGTTTTATCCATGCAAACACATGTGAACTGTTCTTTTGTTTAGTATTAATGTGACTTCAAACATATTCTCACATTAAATTATACAAAATTATAATTTTTATATCTATTTAAATCTTATTCTTTTCAAAAATAAACTTACTGCATGTAATTTTCAGTCTACCCGTCACATGTTTTATCATAGTAAATGTCCTGAATACATGCTCTATTGGTAAATACAAATACTGTTGTTTCCCCCGATAATTAAATGAAACAGTGTTTATTTCTCATTCTGCAAAGGCCAAAGACATTGGACATATCTGGGAGCTTGGAGGAGGGGCCTGGCTCTCTAAACTCGTGGACATCCCCATCACTGAAGACTCTGTCGGGTAAAATGTGTTCCCTGTTCATTGTTTGGCTAATAGCAACAGAAACAGGAACCAAGAAACTCATGGTGCGATCACGCATTACAGGATAAACTACAACAAAAGTATCATGTGTTAGAAAATGCTGTTAAAATAGTATGCATTCCATGTAGGTTAAACTGCTGTATGAGTCAGGCACAACAGGCTACATTTACCATACCATAACTATATTGCATCACATGTATTGGTTGTTGACAATGACAGAATAGGTTAGATTGCTCGTAATAAACAATGCATTTATTTTTTAATGTGCCATCACAAATGGCGTATGAAGAAGAAATTCTTCGCCCTGGTTATACTCGATCTGATTGAATATTATAAACTACTTTATGTAGTTTGCCTTTGTGCATTTAGAGAAAATATTACATCCTTAGTTGAACAAGAATAATGTTTTTTTGAAACTATATTCATTATTATTCTGTATACTATTCTTCATATTTGACCTTTTAGTTTAGGTAACCAGTAGTTCGTGTTTTCACACCCAAATCTGTATTAATTACAGTAATAATTGATGGGTTTAGATCATCCTTATTCAGTATGAAAATAAGTATTACGTATGCTATCAAAAACGCCCATCCTCTTGATTTTGCTATATACATTGCTGATGCATAAGGTTTCCTCAAGTACCAGTGTTTGTATCTCATGTTTGTTATTGATGTATATTTATGTGGTTATTTGCAATGCAAGTTTGGTAACACTTTCCTAACTGATTGGTGGACCTTAAAATATATACAGAAAACACATGTAACATTGTGAACAATTGACTAACGTCCATGTAACGTCCGTTACAAACCCCAGAACCCAGTAAAAACTTAACCAAAGTGGAATTTTAAAAATTAAGATGTTACTTTTCTTGCACGAGAAATACATTCCATCTAGGAGAAAACAACATGCATGTATGCACACATGCACACACACACGCACGCATGCACACACACACAGACACAGACACACACACAGCAGGATGGAGCTTTGGACTCTCAATTTAGAGAACCCAGGTTTGAATCCTCTGCTGCCGAATAATGAATTTACTTCAGGCAAACAAAACATATACAATTGATACATATAAAAAGTCATAAAAATACATAGCTTTTAAAAGTAGACGAGTTAGACATATAAATAGATAAAAATAAAATAAGGTAATAAGTTAAATAAAGTTAATAAATAAGTTTAAAATATATAAAAATTTAATAAATACGTAAACATGATGTAACATGATTGTTTTACAATGTACAAAGATTTGGCCCAGCTAGTCCACATTGGCCCATTAACAATATCTGTACTATTGTACATACATTTTATCAAGTCATTGTTAATGTTGAGAATACGTTTTCTAAAACTGTAAACATTTTTACTCAATATGGCATCAAATGTATCGATATCATTAATGACAAACCATGCTATGTCGAACATTGGGCAAGTTTGTTCACTCTACATTGTTCCAGTTCACTCAGCTGTATAAAAGAGTACCTGGCTATCGACAGTGATGGGTATTTGTGTACGAATAGTTTTCACGCATTAATTGCAGCATGGTTGGATGCTTCCCAGAGAAGTTCAGATGATGCTCGATTGTACAGATCTGCCAGGAAGTAAAGTGTAAAACATGTTGAGCGGTCCTGAGGACTGGATACTGCGCTATATAAGAACTTACCTTTACTTTTTATACACACGATAGCTCTATTATAGTTAGATATCACTGCTTCCAGCCATCTGTCCCTGGTCATTGTGCTTGACCTCTCTGTTCCCAATGAGCTGTACTCGACGCTTGAGACGCTGCTGACCACTGCTCGAGATCGCATCAAAAGTGTGGTCAGTGAGCCAGTCAGGAAGAAACTGACCACTGCAGCCTGGGAACGCGTTGGTCCAGATCACCTGGTAAGGCCTTAACAAAACGCAAGGCGGTGAATTAGCTGTATCCTCGTTTTTAATTAACAGTCAGTTCTTTAATTATGATGTGTGACTTCAGAAGCTAATGTTAG
This sequence comes from Escarpia spicata, assembly GCA_963995525.1. Lineage (NCBI taxonomy): Eukaryota > Metazoa > Annelida > Polychaeta > Sabellida > Siboglinidae > Escarpia > Escarpia spicata. The sequence continues at coordinate 11,226,874 of OZ023211.1, forward strand.
ATAAATGTTAGTGAAACTGACATTGGGTTTGGGCTGCCTGTTGGTAGTACAATATCACAACAGAGAATTATAAATTAATATCTTTGCATATTTAATAGGTAGTGTAATATGATGTTATGTGTTTACTGGATAGGGAAACATGGTAAAGCTGTATTATGAATTGCCTCTTCCAACATAATATTAATATCTTAGTGATCCCAATGAGACATTTGTGTGTCGTATTTAAGCATAGAAAATTAAGCATTTCTATTAGTTGTCCAGATTAGGACACCTAACCAGTTTAATAAAATGCTTGCTGTTGGCCGTAATGAAAGATGAAAGAAATCGACACATAAAGTAAACTACACCTTTCTCTCTATCATTATAATTATATACACAAAGTTGTATGCTTAGTACAATCCATGAAAATAGATATAAAAATGGTACATTGGATAATAGTCAAAATTTCCATTTTGCTGAATCCAGCTTTAACCAGACCAATCATTTGCAAATTTAATCAAATTGGTTGAAAGTGTAAATAATAATTATTGTATTTGATTGACAAAAATGCTGCAATACCTTAATTTTAGTCCACAATTAAACATGAACCAGAATCTGAGTTGTAACCACAACATTTAGTATTGTACTATCAGTATATTTCACACATTGATGACATGGTAATACATAAGACATAATAGGTGATGCAGATATTACACACCAAAGCAGCTGATGTTACATTGATATATTTAAGTGATTACAGAATCTATGTGATTACAGGACAAAGAAATGATGCAGCCTTTCCTGATTCCCCTTGTCATCGTAGGTGCCAAGTATGATATTTTTCAGGTATGTACAATGCTTATAGACCATTAACATTAGCATTTTTTGCCAGTTCCCAATGTAAACTTCCTTGAAAGATGTATTAGCGGGGCCAGTTTGTTGCTACAACTTTGTCTTAGAAAGTTGAGTGCAATTTTGTTGTGCAGGTTAATAGATCATACTCACCGTGTCTAAACAAATGCAACACTGCGCTGTAAATCAAACATAATCTCACAAAAATTAGGTGCAAATCGGACACAAATTGGGTACAAATCACTCATGTAACTGGGCCTTTGCTACTTTGCAATGGTGCAGTGGATCGAGCATTGGACTCTCAATCTAACGAACCTGGGTTCGATTTATGTGCTGTCATTTCGAACCTTGGACTAGATCACTCTGCATTGCTCCAGTTGAATCAACTGTATGAATGAGTACCAAGCTATAGACCGTGGTGGATATTTGTGTACAAATAGCCTTTGTGCATTAATTGCATCATGGCTGAAAGCTTTCCCAGTAAAGGAGTAAAGGGTATAGTGCATTGAGTAGTCCTAATGACTGGATACTGCGCTATATAAGAACTTGCCTTTACTACAGCTATGACTCTTTTTCATTGCCGAATCCACTACAGATAACTGTGTTGTGTACCTATGTATGTTGATCCATGGGGTGGGTGGTGATGTGGCAATGTAGACTGATCAAGCAAGGACGATTGCAGGACTTTGAACCGGAGAAGAGGAAGGTGATTTGTAAGACCCTGAGGTTTGTGAGTCACACACACGGAGCACATCTACAGGTGAGACTGCCACTCCACATCTCCACATCCAGTCTCATGTTAACATTTATCAAGTTTTGTTTGAACTCAATTGACCTATCCACCACATGACCTGCTCCTAACAAGAACAAGAACAGGAGAACAAGAACATTTTATTCTGACCCGATGTACAGTCTGTATATAATATTGGTTAACATAAACTATGACTGTGCATATATTATTCATATATACCAGTATCATGTAATTTCTATTAAAGGGATCAGTGACTCCTATTAAAAGACATTACAGTCACTTTCGTAGGTTCATCAGGCCATCAAAATGAATGCTGTTCTATCATTCCATCATATATTTAGTTGAAATTCTGGCCTCAACAGTTTTTCTTTATGAAAAAACATAAGACAAAGTTATTTAAGCAAGAACAGCTTGCGGAAAAGGTTGATTTAGCAGATGCCATGTTGCCCTAATAATGTACTATACATATATTATTAAATTTATTTATGCAAACATTGTTGGCAAAACTTGACAGAGGTTTAATTGTGACAAAAGCAAGCGGCGACATGCTGGATCCACCAGTGGGATAACAGATGTACTAACAACAATATTTGATCTATGACCAAAATATTTTAAGAATCTTCAACATTGTTTATGGCAGTATCCACCTGAAAATTGTGGCTTCATGGTGGTTTTGGTTTCTTGCTGTTAGTGCTTTGATTCATGGAAGGAAAACTGTGATACAGTCAGAACCCGTGGTAAAAACCCTGACCTTTAAGGGGAAACAAAAGGCAGTTGTCTGTGTCTACACACCTAAGAGTTAATGCAACCTAACCATTTGAAACTACAGTATCACGCCTGTGGTTTATACAGAATTTATTTTCAAAGTGGGAGATTCTAGTGAAATCTCACTTGATCAATAAGCACCTGGAGAGTCTGACCATGACGCAGCAGTGGTGCGTTGAATGCCCCTGTTTTCTCGACGTGTCCGTGAATATGCCAACTCATGTGTGGATTTCTTGTGTTCACTTCAATTCAGAGAACTTTACACTTGTAATAACTGTTATGATATCGCACAGTGCACCATGCTGACGTAACATGTTTAGTAGTTACAACACCAAAACAAACTCGGCAATGAAAAATACAGTAATATTCTCAGTTTGATGACTTGTGAAATGGGCAGAATAGGCATTGGTGCCGTCAGGTTTCTATCACAGTGGCACTGTCAGGGCAATTCAAATTATGTGTTTTCAATTTATTCTAGTAAACTGCTGGTATAATATTCTTGATTGTAGTTGCTAGTAGTTAGTTTTATTAACTCTAAGATGTGTGGGCCCCCAAAAACATCCCTTTAATGAACTTCCCTTAAATTACCACCCACAATACATGTGAGTGTCCATGACATGTGACACAATAACATAGCCATGTTTGTTGTCAGTTCTTCAGTAGCAAGCAAGAAGGTCTCATCAGTCGTACCCGTGGCCTCATCAGTCATCTACTCTTCAAAACCACATCCAGGTTAGTCAACTTTGTTCATTCCTACCTCAAGACACTACGTTTTAAATTTTTTTCCTTCAATGAACACGACTAAAACACGATTTTGTTGTCACATTAAATGATGACTTGTTGTGTTTGACAGTAAGACGATGCAGATGGAACACAACAAACCCCTGATGGTTCCAGCAGGAACGGACTCGTTCCAACAAATAGGTGAGACAGTCACTAGCTTAACAAGAGACTCTTTTTTGAAGCTGCGTCATCAAAGATTCTTTATCGGTGTTTTATTATTACACTCCTTTTGTAAGATGTGCATTCAGAAGAAAGAAACAATAGCTAGTATAAACAATGTCATTATTAACCACTATAACAGTAAGATAGTATTATAAAATGTGGACTCTTCTGAAAGGGTTTTTTCTGGGTATGAGTGTATAAAGTTTATCATTTCCTAAGGTTTATTAAATTACATTTAAATATGAATGGAACAATGGCCTGTCACTGCATGATTATTAGGACTCCTGATGTCAGGAATATCTGCTTAAAAGAAACAATTGTTGAAGTATGACATCCAGATTCTAGCCTGCACTGTTTTACATAACCTATGAACATAAAGACCATTCGGGTCAATTCACAACATGTAACTAATAGTGAGACTCCACTGTATTTAAACAGATTAGTAGCTTTGTCCTACACAATTGTGTATATAAAATATTTATTTAAATATTAGTTGGCTCCAAATGAAGTTTTTTCTTATTTTTTTCATGATAAACTGTCATCTGGATATAGTCCATTCTGGTAGGTGATCATGTTTGTGTTTTAGGAACTCCTCCGTTGGCAGAAGGAAACTTGGGCCGCGTTTCTGCCAGGTAAGACCTGCCAACATTGTGGCGTTGTCATATAGCTTATTTCTTATCAGTATTTGAATTACATTATTGCATTTAGCAGGTGTGAATTCTGTGGTAGAAGTTAACATTTATAGAATAATTATGAATCTCGGCTTGAAATGATTTTAAACTTGATAAATCCTTATTGATAAAATAATACCAGCTAAATTGCAGTATTTTATTCAAATTGGTTTGTTTGCTTCTGCTAGAACGCCGCTGGAACTTTGGAAAATTGCATACACTGGACATTTCCCCCAGGAGGTAAGTGACAGCTACTGCAGGGAGAAGGAGTTCTATTCAGTATTGTCCATCACTATTGGAGTATTGTTCAGAAATAAACATTTTGAATAGTTTTACTGATAAATGTAGGATATCAACTAATATCACATTGAAATATTTGTAAACTGGTTTAATAGCAGAACTACCAGACATGCTATATGCCATATGCTTTCTCTATTCATTAGACACACACTAGTTGTAAACACCCCTGATTCAATTTATAGGTATGTATGGCATCTTCCAAGTTTTATTTCATTTACACAAATGGCACATATATGGTACATGTAAACACATGTTTAGTCAAAACAACAACCTATCTGATCTGTGATTTGGACAAAAAAACTACATTTCACAGGTAAAATAGAAATACCAATATATTACACAAAATAAAATATCATTGACTGTGGCAATGTGAACATTATCCTCATGAAATTTATGTAATTTAGTTGTGTCTTAGAACATTTGTTATTGACGAATTACAATTTATATACAGCAGCTGTATTTTGTATTGTCATGCAGTAATTCAGCATGAACAAAATAAACCACTTGTTTGACATACATTCTTCACTTGAAGTGAATCAGGGGCTGGTTTCATGAAGTGTACTTAAAGTTACGCAATTACTTAGCGTTACATGTTTGCATAAACTCCTATGTTCACTGATATAAAAAAATCACGTAATTTACTAAGACAATCATCTTAACGTTAAGAACGTTCTTAGCCGCTTCATGAAACCAGCCCCAGGTGTTTAAGTGAAATAATACAGCATTAGCCCAGTGTGTTTAACTGTGCAGTGAACAAGGTGTACATTTAAGTTTTTAGCAGAGGTTGAGCCCACAATGTGGTATGTTATCAGACCGTGGTCGACCCCTCGCTGACAGAAGACCCTGCCAAGGACCCACAGTATGCTGAGGTGGCTGTCGACGCTGCTCGCGCCCAGAAAGATGAGGTGAGCAAGTATTTGTAGTTAATGTATGTGTATCCAACATCTAGTCCCATCATCTGGAAAAAATTGAATGACAATAGAAACGATATCATGAATTGTTTTAGTTGTTATTTTTCCCTGCATGTCCGGAGTGAGGCTGACCTTGATACTCGTCCTTAATTTCTGTTTTCTTCTTCCCTCCCTCACTGTTCTTGCACTTGCTCCATTCATCTACGCTCCACTCTTTAATATGGGAAAATATATAATTGTAATATGTTAGGAATTTATCTACACAATTTGAGTCCTATCCATTACAGGATGTGGCATTTCTATATTTCTCTGTCTATATTAGGAATGAAAAGTGCAAAATGAACTAAACAAATCTATATGATTTTGGTCATACCAGCCAGGCTAGCAAGAGATTGTGAGAGTAGCATACCGTGTAACTTTTTATATATATACACGACAGTCAGTGTGACACGCCACGTTACATTAATTTTGAACTAGGATTTTTTATTTAATAGTAAGTGTATTTATGTATACTATAATTATTCTTGATTTTAATGTGCATTGTGACATTAAATTTTTTTTGTGAATTTTGTGTTTCCACAAGGATACATATATTATATATATGTAACTTGTTATTGTGTCATACCATTTTGTATGATAAAAAATGCAATTGGCATTAGTTACATATGACAGTTATTTGCACTAGATTTTCTACATGTATTTAACAATTAGCATATCTTTGTGTCTAATCGCAATAATTATAATAACATTAAACGTCTATCCCCATGAACCTGACCTCAGAGGCAAAACAAAGCAGAACTGTTATCATTAAAAGTTCTGCATTATTGTGCCAAGTTACTGAAGTGGAAACTGTATGGCAGAGCACAGTTTGACGAAAGCTTTGCGTGTTTCAGGAATTGGAACAGTATCGTCGACTGTCAGAGAGACGGATGAGGACACAGCGAGCAATGGCAGAGGGCGTTGTGTAGACAGCGTTCTAACACAACTCTACTGACACTTGGCTGTCTTAATCTCTGCGAAATGTTGAATACATGATGATAATAAATGTACCGGTTGTGTATATAGTGTGTAAGAACTATTTAAATATAATTTAAAATAAACATAAGTGCAATCTCTTATTACTGGTAATAAATGATGAATTTATAAACACCAGTCAAACGAGAAGGCATTTAATAGACTTGATCTTATTTCAATATAAATTACACTTGAAATGTACTTCACAAAACACACATTTCCTAACCTCTTGCTTAATTTAATTCCACCCAGCTTTATTTATGGATGTTAAAGATTCAGTTTTTCACATAATGATGTATTGGTAAATGACGTGTGTTAGGTTAATTTGTTAAACTATTTGTTGAAAATACCTGTATATTAGCTCAATCAACCATTCATAACTGAAAATAAAGATGCAGTGTTTTAATTAATTACTCCACATATTGCACATGTTAGTATCCTGTTGTACTTCTGTGATATTTGTTTATTTATAATCATTTTATCTGCAATTGCAATTTTGTTGAGGAAAATAAACTGTTGTACACTGGAGCCGTGTTATGTGTGTTCCGTCACACCATCATTCATCCCGTGATGGGGACAATTGTAGGGTGCCATGTCCACTGGCTGTGCCAGCCTTCATTGTCTTCTGTGGTGCACAGCAGGGGCGGTAGGTGTAGGCTGTCCCATTTAGTGTCCAGCCAGGTTTTTTGTCTGCCGATCTTGTCTTGCCTTCTACGGTGCTTTGCAGGAGAGTTTTTTAAACTTAGTTGCGTTATTATCACCTGGTGTATTCAAATGAGTTGTTCACCCGCTCACACACATCCTCCATACACAATCCCCACATCCATCCTACATACACAACCCCCACATCCATCCTACATACACAACCCCCACATCCACCCTACATACACAACCCCCACATCCACCCTACATACACAACCCCCACATCCATCCTACATACACTACCCCCACATCCATCCTACATACACAACCCCACATCCATCCTACATACACAACCCCCACATCCATCCTACATACACTACCCCCACATCCACCCTACATACACAACCCCCACATCCATGCTACATACACAACCCCCACATCCATGCTACATACACAACCCCCACATCCATGCTACATACACAACCCCACATCCATCCTACATACACAACCCCCACATCCATCCTACATACACAACCCCCACATCCATCCTACATATACAACCCCCACATCCATCTTACATACACAACCCCCACATTCATGCTACATACACAACCCCCACATCCATCCTACATACACAACCCCCACATCCATGCTACATACACAACCCCCACATCCATGCTACATACACAACCCCCACATCCATCCTACACACACAACCCCCACATCCATCCTACACACACAACCCCCACATCCATCCTACATACACAACCCCCACATCCATCCTGCATACACAATCCCCACATCCATCCTGCATACACAACCCCCACATTCATCCTGCATACACAACCCCCACATCCATCCTGCATACACAACCCCCACATCCATCCTGCATACACAACCCCACATCCATCCTGCATACACAACCCCACATCCATCCTACATACACAACGCCACATCCATCCTACATACACAACCCCACATCCATCCTACATACACAACCCCCACATCCATCCTACATACACAACCCCCACATCCATCCTACATACACAACCCCCACATCTATCCTACATACACAACCCCCACATCCATCCTGCATACACAACCCCCACATCCATCCTGCATACACAACCCCACATCCATCCTACATACACAACGCCACATCCATCCTACATACACAACCCCACATCCATCCTACATACACAACGCCACATCCATCCTACATACACAACCCCCACATCCATCCTGCATACACAACGCCTACATACACAACCCCCACATCCATCCTACATACACAACCCCCACATCCATCCTGCATACACAACCCCCACATCCATCCTGCATACACAACCCCCACCTCCATACACAACCCCCACATCCATCCTACAGACACAACCCCCACATCCACCCTACACACACAACCCCACATCCACCCTACACACACAACCCCACATCCATCCTACACACACAACCCCCACATCCATCCTACATACACTACCCCCACATCCATCCTACATACACAACCCCACATCCATCCTACATACACAACCCCCAAATCCACCCTACACACACAACCCCACATCCACCCTACACACACAACCCCCACATCCATCCTACACACACAACCCCACATCCATCCTACATACACAACCCCACATCCATCCTACATACACTACCCCCACATCCATCCTACATACACAACCCCCACATCCATCCTACAAACATGATCCATGCTGGTAACAAGAGACATAAATGAACATTTTGAAATAAATGTTATAATCAATGCAATAAGTACACAGCCATAACAATATAGTTACCAATAAAAGCACACTGGTTAAACATTAACGACTGCACTGACTAGTGAAAGCCTTTGTTGTATTGATTATTAAATTTTATTATGCAACTTTTGTAAGTATTTTACATATATACAACATGGTGTCAAGTACGAAGAATAACATGGCCTGCACCAGCCAATATTTCAGATTTATACATTTACCATTCTTGCCATAATATCACCACCAGCTAGAATGTAAAAACAAAACAGTTGCAAGCATTCCATGTCTGACACAATCCTATAACATACAGAGACATCTACACAAATGTCCAACATATACTTTTTAGAACACATTTTTAGTACAACTATGTTTAAATTGCTAATGTCCAACTACTTAGTGTGTGACTGGTTTTAGATAAAAAGAATGGCAACAACATTGTGAACATAGATGGTATTGCAACAGGATATGGCATGCAATGACTTGTGTGATATACATGCAATTTATAATGGAAACCTTCAACATGAACTGTTTTAGTGCGAAACAATTGTTCCACAACATCAATCTTCATTTTTAATAACAAAGCTTAACAAATCAATAAAACAACATTGTCTGTGCATTTGCTAAACACTGGTAATATTTACTCAGACCTGTACACCCTCCGTATTCCTTACAGAATTGAATGCTGAATACGGAAATACGGATTTGTTAGTTTTGTTATGGAATCGCGGCCGAGTGCATTTTTTAATGTACACAGTTTTTTAACGTACCACCCTTTTGTTTGCCCCCCCCCCCCAGTCAGACAAACTTTCCCCCATTATGCCTTCATTCTCCCAATCCAGCCCCTTGTAGGGCTTACTTTTTATTTGTTTTAGTGTGTTTGATTTAATTTGCACTGGGGTAAAATTAAAAACTCTAAGTAGCAGTTGTCACGCCAGAGAAGAACGGTGCCCCTGGACTACTTGAAGCAGTGAACAAAGCTCTGGATCTAACAGGAGGTAAAGACACGAAGCTGGTTGGTGTCACCACTGACAGCGAGGCGGCAAACACCGGCAGACAAGGTAGATTATGGCATCTGCTTGCTGACCAAATGCAGAGAGGTTTGGCAACATTCTGGTGTGTGTGTGCACTGATCTGACTTAGCCATTGAGTCGGCCTTCAGCATCGTACCTGAGTTGGGAAACTGGAAGTCCAATCTATTGGGACTCGTACGATTCTTCCGGACGCCGAGACAGATGAAAATGTTGTCAGCACAGGCTGGGAATGTTCAAACAGTTCCCCCGGCACCATGATGTCAGGTTTGCCCAGCATGAGCTGCAGCTAGTGGATGCTGTGCTGAAATCCTACCAGCCTGCGTTATGGTGTAGGAACAGATGCAGGCCCCAGAAAGTACCAGCAACAGAAAGGAGAAGGCTGAAGCCAAAGGGTTCCTGAGAATCTAGAACCACCAACAAACCGCACTGATGGGCGACATCCTGGAGATATTTGAAAAACTCGAGAGTTAGTTGCAAAGGAGTGATTTGTTCATCAGCGATCTCTTCATTGTGACTGATGTGGTAATCAAGAAGTTGAACCTAATGAGGGATGGACCATTCCTGAGAAGAAAGAAGGAAAAAGTTGCCCAATCGATAACACAAAAGGGTACCTAACATAATGAAAGTGTAATCACCAGTTCGTTTGTACAAACCGCCGCAACAGACGAGTAATCAGATTGGAGGTCGGAGGAGGTCATCAAAGACATAAAGGAGTTAGTGATCATTCGTTGAGCATGGTGTCAGGCGCCTTTTCCTGATTTTGTGGACGAGGAAGCCAAGCAGTGGGAAAACATGATGAATGTGCCATTCCTGCCTGATGGCTATGATATTGGTTGTAAGGTGACTGTCAGACTGCACCAACTTCTGCCAGTCACAATAGGTTCAGTTCAGAAGGTGTTGACATCTCTGGCTTGTACGAGTCCATATTATATGCAGACTGAAAGGATCGTGAGCCACCACAACCTCGTGGTCGATAATCACTGCACCAGTATGAATGAGAACACGAGAAACACACGACTCATGGTGGCACTGAATAGTGTGGGCACCGTCTACTATCACCCTCGACACCTGTTGTCAAATTCTTGGAGATGACAAGAAGATGCTGAGCTCCATACTGGGACATCTACGGACAGCGTGAATTTGTTAGGAAATTCACCCGCAAAACAGGACTCGTTTCGTCAAATTGAGACAACTATCAAACGTTCTGACTTGCAGTTGCATGACATGTCTCATGTTTCTATGACTACTGCATGTATTGGTTGTAATAAAACATGTTTCTAAGGTATATGTGTAACATTTATTTTAATACCAAGGTGCAGTCGTCACTCGTCACTGTAGGCCCACAACTATGTGGATACAAAGATATTGACACATTATATTAAGCTTTCATACATGCCTAAGGGTTATGAACATCATTAATGTATGCGTAAACTGCCCTTTTTACCCATTAGAAGTGCCCTTTTAAGACATTGTCCCCCCGTGAAAATTCAATAAAAAACGCCCTGAAATTGCCGGTCCCAAAATATGGTATTTTTCTCGTGGAAACAACTAAAAACGAACCGATGCACATGCTATGCAATGAATACCCATATTATCGGGTCAAGTGCAATTCGTGTTAGGCCGTGTAACGAGCATTCAATGAAAATCTTAACCCGTGGGAACGGATCGCCCTTTTTTATGGATGGGAATGGTGATTCAAGTAAGCGGAAAGTCGATCCGGCACCATCGACAAAGCCATCGAAGAAATGTGCGCAACTTCAGCAGTTTAGAGCAACATACACCAAGCAATGGCTGTGCATTGTTGCCGCGGAAGACGACTCTTATGCCTTCTGTAAAGTTTGTGTTACAGTTTTTCGAGCGCCCATGGCGGTGGTAATGATGTGAGCCGCCAAGTCTAGTCCATGAAACATCGCGGACTTGCCAATACATCCATCACAAACTTTGTTCAGCTCCATCGAAGTCGACTGATGCTAGAACAGTGAGTGACCCGAGCGGAGGTGATGCTCTACGAGCTGATTGTCGAACAGAATCTGCCTCTCGCCGCCGCTGATACCTTCACGAAGGCAGTCAAACTGATGTATTATGCAAGTGTTTATTTTTCACGGTAAAAGTGTTACTGATAGTTACTTAGGAATACTGAAAATAGCTTTGAGGATACTGAAAGTTGTCAGATCGGTGCACAGGTCTGTTTACTAAAAGCAAGTTTTGCATTAAAAAAACTCAGATTTTGTGGATAGTGGGTACATACAACCTAAGGGTAAAGTCAGGTAACATCATGTAAGATAACATATGATAAGATAAATACTGCTCATAGCAACTTAGTTACACGCTTCAAAAACACTTATCAAATGTTTCTGATTGTACAACCCTGCAACGTAACATACTAAGTATGTTACATGTTGACTTATCTAAACAGTTCTACCAATAAGTAGACCTAAAAGAGACCATATCAGGACAATGTTTTTTGGAGTATGAAGCGATATAATACTTGACATACGTACATTTTGAAACATCATTTGACGACTGCAAACACCACTACAGACAACATAATCTTGTCTACTTGCTATGGACCACCTGTTTTACAATTTAATATCACAACAGGCCATGCAAAATAATATCACAGAAACATCCAGCTTTAATATTCAATAACCTGATAACTGCCTAGTAATCACCCCATATACAACACGTGGACAATATCATTGCAACGTAAGTGCTCCCTTAGTAACAAGATGCAACATTAGTACCATGTGATAACATTATTCAAGGTACACAACACACGTTCAGATTATGGCAACATATGAAGCCACTCTTACAGCAAACATCGTAAATGCCAAACCTATAATACTGCAACAACATAAGCAACGATATGTTCCAACATTGATAATTAAATGGGTGTATTATGTCAAACATAGTTACCACATTTGATCAAATTTAAGTTCTTCATCCAAATCATTCATCTCTTCGGATTTTTCAGGAATCGGCTGTGGAACAGAAGTTGAAAGTGTTCAATACCAACAGAAAGACATTACATGTACAGAGGTCCATTTAAAACACTGATATACTCACTCTTATCTTAATTACCTTTAGTACCATGGTAATAATATTTATAATGTATGTCATCAATGACACCAGCATAAAACAAACTATTTATATTAATAGACCAGTAATAAAGTTATGTTGGATTTCGAACAGCCAGGAGCATCACAAGGATATTAATCTTTTGGTGCGTGTCTGTTGTCATACATGCACACTGGCATGAATATTTGCACTATGGACCATTACGTAGCATATAATAACATCCAGTTGCTTTAGCATCATATATTTGTTTCACTACTAAGTCACCTGGGCTTCATGCCAAGATAAAACATTCAGCATAATTTCCCAGTCATCCAAATAACACGTGGGTCTTACTTACCCGACATACTCTGATGATTTGTTACAATTAATTCATTGGTGATGGGTATACCGTAACTAACTGACAGAGAATGCTGCAGAATGCAGCATAGTGAACTGGCAGAGGAAACAAAAAATGCAACCGAGTTCTCCGAATCAGAATAAACTCTCTGACAGAGAGCAATGTCAAACAGAAAGACACTCACTTGTTTTCAGTCTCGTGCTGATACTGGGGCAGATAGTTGACTTGAGTCATGTGTTGAGGAGACGACTTGTTGTGACCAAGTTGGGGCACTGTGTAGGACCCTGGGGGCTTACCGGTGATTGGTTGAATGCCCTGCAGGGGCTCTGTCCGACCGTAGCCCCGTCTACGAGCCGCACCTAGACAGACCGACAGACAGTCTGTAGAAACAATGGACACTGTAGCGTTGTTTTTAGTGTGGCAGACAGAGGAACATTTTGTTTGTATTTCCAAATTGTCTCCTTACCACGTCATGGCAACATATTTCTCACTGATAACGTGCACATTGTTCTTATATTGACAGGATATCTAAAGCACTGGTGAACTCAAATAATTTTGCCCATTGTGAGAGCTGTCGTGGGTGAATAGTTAAGTAAATAATACTGTGTGGCACAGGTAGCCCTGGTGATCTTTCTACCAAGCACTGTTATTATTGATAGGTCAATGTAAGTTCAGCAATAAGCATAGATAGGTAAATTTCTATTGATAGTGCACTATCATCCCATCGACTACCGATGCATCGACAGTTCAGTGTATCGCTACACCTGTGTTAGAGTGCGATGTTTGCTGTTTTGGCCACATGTGAAGAGCAACAAGTCAGTATCCATGCAGCTTTTTTCCATACTTTAATCTGTTACAATTTGAAAGCCAGGGGTATTTTTCATAGTTCACATTTTTGAATGAGCGGTGTTTGAAAATATCAAAGTGTTCATAGATGTACGTAGCATTCTATTCAAACTCTCTCAGACACAGCGTATCACATTTTGCATGTTTACCTTAAATGATGATTAGTATATGTAGTACCATCTTTTAAAAAATTCAGTTATCTTTACGATAAGCACCACTTGCAATGTTAGGAAACAAAGTACAAACGAGATAAATGCAAAACGTATTGTGTGCATGTAGATCGGGGATTTGGAGCACATTTCATAAAACGACTTGGGGCCTAAAGGTTTATAATGACAAAGGCCCCACCTCGGTCCTGCTGGTTCTGCGTAGCAGCAGCCTCCTCCATGACACCCGAGACCCCTGACCACATCTTGTCTGTGTACGATACCAGCTGCATGTTGGTCACCTTCATCGACACGTGTGTCTTGTACACCCCCAGGCCAGGCAGGGTCGCTTCCACTGTCGTGGAGGCGGGGGCCGTCGGCTGAAACAACACATGATGGACTCACGGATAAAGGTACATTCTTATATAGTGCTATATTCAGGACTGCTCAAGGTGCTTAACACTACTTCCTGGCTGACCTATTCAATCAAACATTGATGATTTAGCCACTGCGCCACTGGGAGTATAGGAATCAGTGATGAAATAATCATACTTAGTCATTGTAATCAAGTGTAATTGTTTTCATTTTATAGTGTTATCTTACTCATATTCAACAAAACTGGTCAAAAAGAGCAACTATTCGTAGTTTGTTACATTGCTGACGTAGCCATAATCCTGATTGCATTAACACATACAAATAAAGAATCCCATTATGACTTTATATTGTATGACAATAGTTACACAAGGGCTTTCTTTTGTTACGTCAGTTATATAAATGTAATCATTATTGTAAACATGATTAAATGGATAGATAAGAATAATCAATTATACATACAAATTTGTTAAGTAGTTGTTTTTGTAATCAAACTCATACTTAAAAAACACATTGTATTTGTTATCAATTTGTGGTGCTATCACCTCATCTATGATGGGAACATGAATGACAGAAAGTGGGAAAAGGAAGGTCCCAGTAGGTTGGATAAATGCCAAAAGGTTGGGTAAAGTGGAAATGATAGTTCTGGCAGAATATGAGAGAGAACAAAACGATAATGTCTGTTGGAGCTACTAGTGATTCTCACAAGTCAGGGGTGGCAGTTGGTCTACATTACCCCTGGCAAACATCCTCACAAGCCAGGGGTGGTAGTTGGTCTACATTACCCCTGGCACACATCCTCACAAGTCAGGGGTGGTAGTTGGTCTACATTACCCCTGGCACACATCCTCACAAGTCAGGGGTGGTAGTTGGTCTACATTACCCCTGGCACACATCCTCACAAGCCAGGGGTGGTAGTTGGTCTACATTACCCCTGGCACACATCCTCACAAGTCAGGGGTGGTAGCTGGACAACATTACCCCTGGCACACATCCTCACAAGTCAGGGGTGGTAGTCGGACAACATTACCCCTGGCACACATCCTCACAAGCCAGGGGTGGTAGCTGGACTACATTACCCCTGGCACATATCCTCACAAGTCAGGGGTGGTAGCTGGACAACATTACCCCTGGCACATATCCTCACAAGTCAGGGGTGGTAGCTGGACAACATTACCCCTGGCACACATCCTCACAAGTCAGGGGTGGTAGCTGGACAACATTACCCCTGGCACACATCCTCACAAGTCAGGGGTGGTAGTCGGACAACATTACCCGTGGCACACATCCCACACAATGTATGGAAGTTAGCTGAATCACTTGTAATTTTCTCTAGTAACTGACTCAACCACTCACGACTACCACCCATGAGAATAGTGAAACTATGCAGTTTTCCGCATTCTACATCTAACACAGCGCCAGTGACTCCAGGGAATCCCAATGTAGTTACCCATTCAACCATTCTCACGAGCAGCTGAGTGGTATTGTGTATTCAAATAACAACTTTTACTTCCCTAAAATTAGGGCCTACATGTAATAGCCAAAAGCAAAACAGTTGAATCTTTTAGGCAACGGTATTATCGGCTAAACTTAACTTTCTGTTTCGCAACGCGCTCTGCCAGTGGGTACTGAGACTGTTGTCATCTGCAGCACCCTTGGCACCAGGAGATGTTGCTAGTAGATAAACAACCCACCTGGAGGTCATTGAAGTACATTTCTGCCTTCGCTCTCTCCTCATCCATCACAGGGATGCCATCAATGACCCTCAGGTTCTGCATCCGATAGATGAGTAGAGGTCGATGCAGCATCCGCCGGGCAACCTGAAACAGCCCAGTTGATTACACCTCTTCTTCTACTTCCACTTTTATACGTTAACTCCAATCAGCGTTTAGAGAATGAGATCCCAGCTCAGTGAATCCATGACAGGTTTTTTCCATTTCCCTGCATGGGATCTTTAACTTCACCTGGAATAGACGTCAGATAGAAGGGACCAACAACTTGTAATGTCTCTTCAGAAAGACACAGGCAACGTATGGTGAATGAAAGTGCCCAAGTTTTGACATCGCAGCCGATACATGGCAGTACTGAACCACCGATCGGTCAACACCAGGATTTGAAATTCAGTTCCTCCAATCAACAGTCCGGCACTCTGACCATTCGACCACCGTGCCCTGCCTCAGTCACCAACTATATGGGCAAGACTAGCGAAAACGAGACACTTTTGAAAAAGTGCTGTCGCTGGCTTTTTTTTGGTTGTTATAGGGGCCTATGTAAAGTCCATACAAATTTCAGACTCCAATGGCTAGAAGGTATCATCAGGATTAAAAGGATGTACAGTTATGTAGTTAACTATAAAATTTGCTGAATTATGAACGCATGCACGCAGCACAAGTGTGCGTTTTCGCATGTCGCCGGCAACACTCTGACTACAACAACTGGTCAAATTATTAAACTACTTATTATAAAAGTGCCTCACGTGTGTTTCCTTTATCTCATACAACGTGTAGATTATTTTATGGTATAAATAAATCACCTGCAGTATAACATTATGTGTCTGTGCTGTTTTCTTTTATTGTTCTCCAACGTTAAATTCACACCACACGTAGTTGAAAACTGTTATTGAAATCTAATAACATATATATATGACAAACTGCAATTATTTGCAGCTGTTATCTTAATGCTACAGTCATAGGACAAACCTATTAACATTTTAAGTTTTCAACTTTAAGGATTCGATTTACGTTACAGCGATACTGAAGGAAGTATGTAGGGGCTTTCCAAAAGAAATGCTTCACTGTTATTCAACAGAGGTTACTACCAATACCACAGTATACATTCGCTCTGGCGTTCCTTGAAACAGTGTAGAGAGCTTGAATCGTGAATTTGCCCAATTTACGTTACACTGAGTTACGTTACACCATTATTGTTTACACAGACAAATATTTGCATAAACGCGCAGCAAACTGCCATGCAATTTTACCATGTCCATGGTTGAGTGACTAGGTAAGTTTAGTCGTAGTGCTAGTGTGAATAAGTGGTTCTTAATTTCTCTTAAGATTAATGGAGGAAATATAGCGATAACAAATGTATGCATTTCTAGTGTGAGAGTACTTATTCTTTGATGGGCGATATTAAATTGAATGAAATGTGAACACGTGCCGCTCAATGGACCTGTATAGAATACGTATCCACATTACAGAAGAAAGGAGACAGATCATGTTATGAAATATTACGTGCCAAGAGACAACATATCAATGTCAAAACTGCAGGAAAAGAAAAGAAAAGGACGCGACTACGACAAAACATTTCGGAGAAAGTTCAAGGCATTAGCAAGTGCTGCTACACAGCCAGAAGTTCGAGAGGTGGCAGAAGAAAATGGCAGGCCATGCGACAGCACAACAATCTTGCCTGATACAATGCTTACTGTGAAATTGCCATTTCAAAATTCAAGGAAGAGGTATCGCACTAGCACTATTGTGTCTACGCAAAACAAGACAATGCACCAACAAGAGGTGAAACTTGATGAACTCGAGCAAAGAAACAAGAGGTGAAACTTGATGAACTCGAGCAAAGAAACAAGAGGTGAAACTTTATGAACTCGAGCAAAGGAACAAGAGGTGAAACTTTATGAACTCGAGCAAAGAAACAAGAGGTGAAACTTGATGAACTCGAGCAAAGAAACAAGAGGTGAAACTTGATGAACTCGAGCAAAGAAACAAGAGGTGAAACTTGATGAACTCGAGCAAAGAAACAAGAGGTGAAACTTGATGAACTCGAGCAAAGAAACAAGAGGTGAAACTTGATGAACTCGAGCAAAGAAACAAGAGGTGAAACTTCATGAACTCGAGCAAAGGAACAAGCTGCTGGAAAGAAGCTGAAAAATTCACAGAAAACTACAAATTAGATTTTTTTTTAAACATTTCTGACCAGTTGATCAAGTGAAAATGTCTCGTTTTCACTGGCCTTGCCCATATAACTCTTGTATCTTATAAGTTGACATTGATTTCTCGCAACCAACTAAGAATCAAATTGCTGTAAAAATACTGTAATTTTTGCAGGCATAATGCATGCCTAAATACACACCCAACTTTGCTGATATATAACAGAATTTAAGTATCACCACATGTAATATGAATCCCACCATTTAGCATCAAACCCTGCAGTGCTGTTTAGAGTGTCATTTGAAGCGTCAGCCTGTCACACGGCAACATTGCCTCATGACTGGTACAAATTCAGCTTAATTAACTTGCAATTTAGCTTAATGGTTGCACATCCACTTTCTAGAACTTGCATCATTTTGCTCCCATTAAAAAAAGTAACCATATGAGACACAGAAACTTACAACTCACTATTAAGGGCACCCTCAATTGGATTGTCCTAGAGTGACCTTAATTGCGAGGTGGCTGTATTAAAGAGGTAACCATCAAGCGAGGTTTGATTGTACATACAAAACTGTAGAATGAGTGTTAGTTACTTACAGCATTGCTGACCAGGGACAGTTCCACAAGACTGATCATTGACTCCAATTTGTCCAGCTCACCAAAGTCCTGTACAACAACACACAATAAGTATTTATGCAAGCACCAACACAGGTCATGAATAGTGATGAAATAAGGCCAAATGAATGACGTTTATTAAAGAGATTAAGTTAAAGAGAGAGAAATGTGAGCTCTACATAACATTCAACGACATCCGTTCATTGGCCTGGTCAAAACAGTTGTATCACCTACAAATTTCGTGTGACATCAATTCCGACACGAGTTAACACACTGTCACAAAATTGTGCTTGACGTGTAGATTTTTATTGAAAAACCATCAGTAACAAATCACAAGAAACATACCGTCAACAAGTAAAAGGAAAATAAAGGAATATGTTGAAAATATAGGAACGCTGGACACACTGAAACTCAGACTTCAAACTAAAACAAGTGAGAGTATTCTTCTGCACCTGTATTCGGTTCATTCCGAGGAAGAGTCGTTTCAGACTGTTGAGAACGGTGATGTTCGTGAGTTCGCGCAGTCGGTTCTCCTCCAGGTGGAGCTCCTGCAGCTGCCACTGGCTGCTGAACGACATTTCTCCGATGTTTTTGATTCGATTCCGATCAAGAACAAGTTCGCGTAGCTCGTGTAGTGCATCGAGTCCTTCCACCTTGACTATCTCATTCCCTGCATCACGCAGTCATAATTGTATGGAAACATCAGTCAAGGACCTATGTCATTTTCATTCATTACTATTTATGTGGGTATTTGCCTGTATTTGTCTGTCACAATCAAAATTACGCAAGCTTTACATGGGTAATATTATGTACACTACATTACTAAGATGGCATGACATCTGCTAAGTTAACCCTACAGCACATGTATTTCTTGTTTCACCTACTTTGCCTTATGTTTTTGTCATGAATAAAAATTGAGAGGCTAGAATTTAAAAACAAATCATGACTGACTCTCTGAATACTCCAGGTGTTCAGTATCCATTTTTAATGTCTTGGTGGACTTTGTTGCTAGGCAATAAGTCATATGACGGATAGGTAAATTACCTAATATTAGCTAAACATTATTCGGAGCAAATTTAAATGGGCTGGACACCTGCAGAAAGTGAGAAAAGATTGACAAAGAGAGCTTGGAAGCAGACGAGGTTGGTAGAAGGAAATGAGGATGATCAATGGCAGGATGTAGAGATGGTCTTAAGAGAGATCTTGAAGGGGTTAGGGTGAGCGGCCGAGAGTGGGAGAGACTAGCAGAGGATCACGACAGGTGGAGACAACTTGTCGACAGGGAACAAACTAAGGCGTGTGGCCTCCAACCCGATGAGGGACCAACAGGGAAGATGCAGGGACAGGCAATATGTACATTTGTCATTAAGATGGTAACTAACATACCTTGAAGAAACAGGGCTTTCAGTGAAGGTAGCCTGAAAAGTTGCAGAGCAGCTATGTCTTTGATTCCATTGTAGCTGCAATATACAAACAGATAATTATATGAAAAGGAATTTGAACTGTCAAACATCAATTTATCTTGTACGAAATTGGACACAACACAGCACATACCCATCTTCTGTAACAAAATAACATTTAACTAAAATTAGACGTACACAACAGATGTCAGTGGAGGGCAATATAGATTGAACAGGCCCAGAAGTCAACAAGATCTGCATGGTAAATTTAAAATTTAATTTTTGTGAGTTCAACAGTGTTTCATCTCTTTAGCAACCCACTCTTATCTGATATCAATCAATTTTATGTACACACATTCGAGTTGTTATAATCAACACAACCAGTATGTATCAAGTGAGTACACTGTAGTTCACCCACCCTAAATGCAGCACTTCCAGCTTCTCGAGCAGCTGCGTACAAGAGTCCGGGGGTATGGCATCGAGGGGGGACCCAGCTACCCTCCCCCTGGGTAGTACTGTGTTCTGTTGTCGGGTTCGGGGTATAATGCAGTCTATGTGGTTGTGGTTGAGACACAACACCTGCAGGTAAAACATGTCGTACAGATGAACTATGTAAAGGTAATGCTAAGTTTGTATATACTGTTGTATCCAGTCCTTCCACTTCACCTCCTGGTAGACCTGTTCATTGGAACATCATCTTCACTTTTCTGGGAAGTATTCAGCCATGCAGCAATAACTGTGTGAATATTACTCATCCATATATTTTGCCATTATTATTATTACTAACGTGATGCCCATCCTTCAGATGGCGCTATTTAGACGCAGACGACAGTTTCCCATGCATGACACTTGTTATGTCATAAATTTGAGCAGTTTTTTTACAAAGCAAGTTACATAAAAAATTTCCAACTGATCAGGACACCTCGGAACAATCACACAATACATGCATAATGTTGTGAAGAACTGATTAACGTCTGTCTAGCATCCAGTATGGAGCCTAAAAAAGGTAAAAACCTTTCAACAGGGACTTTTAAAAAATGATGATGTTACTTTTCTTCCAAGGGGTTGTGGACCCCTGAAAGTTTGGCATCTGAGATGAACATACCCACACACAAAAACACTCAGTCTAGCTCAATTCTAGTTAGATTATTATTGTTAAATGCTCTTAAAAATACACATTTCTTCACTCATTACCTTCAGATTGAGCAGGTAAATCAGGCCACCAAACGACACCAAGTTGTTGTGTTCTAGATTCACGCTGGAAGTACACATACACACCAACACTTACAACAATACTTCACTGTTCTTACAGACATATTTACAACTTACAGACTGCAACACCAAGCAGAGAAGAACATAATATATTGAAAATACAGAAACCAACTGAAGCTGTGTTTAAAAAATGGAAGCTAGTCAACCATTTAAAATTTTGACGAACATTTATCAATCGATGGATCAACAACGTCACTGTTTGCTTACATCACAATCAAGATTATACATAGGACTTCCGTTATGCTTTGCCTTGCCAACATTTTTTACGTAAGTAATATATGTGAACTACATTACTTGTGCAGTATGACATCTGCAAAGTCAACCTTTCCTGCAATCAGTTCTCACTTGAAACCTTTGCCTTCTGTTTTTGTCATAAAAAAGTTGGGGCCAAAATGTCAACAAAATATATGATGGAGTGTCTGAATGCTTCAAGTGTTCGGCATAAATGTTTGTATATCTTGATGGACCCTGTTGCTAGGCAACAGGTCACACAATGGATAAGTCAAAAGTAATGCAGTGGCCCACCTCCTCAGGTTGAGGAAAGTGTCGCCGTGTCCGAGGTCAATACTTCGGATGTTCATGCTGGGGAAGTCCAGTTCCATGAGCTTGTTGAAGTCAGACACACACAGCTTCTCTGCCACAAAGTCTTGAGTGAGACGACCTCCAAACATGTCCTTGGCCTGACTCACTTCGGTCCCCTCCTGGAACCATACACAATGACGAATGGAACGTAAAACTAACCTGTGCAATGTTGCACAGACACAAGTTCAGTTCACATGCCAAGTTTAAGTTTCGTAAGTATTACAGTTTTTATAAAAAGTGACATTACATAATGCTTCCTGGTTGTTATTGATAACAGAAATGTCACTAGATATGCGTATAATGCTTAAAACGAAAAAAATTTCAACTGAACGCTGTTCTTTTAACGCAACTTAACGGACATTTCCATTACTGAGATCTCCCTTCAATCTGTATTTGTAATAAGTTGAACGATTCGGTGTTTATGAAGGCGCATGTGGGCACTTCTTATGGTCACACTCCACTGGTCGACTCCCACCGCTGTCAATCACAAGCCCATGCAAATGGCAGCCATCATTAGAGCACGGCTGCATTCGGTTACTTGACAAACAAACCCGCTGCTAGTATTTGGTAGGTTAACAGCATGATAGATTTATATAATCATCATACAACAGCGCACGGATATCAAAATATCCAGATGTTAGAATCTACATTGACGGCGAACAGATTTATGTGTGCCCTGGCATGAAGGACATATGATCTTCTCTACGGAAGCATTGTCACCGTTTCAAGGAATTTGCAAGGAATTTCCACTGAAATACATAAAATAATAGTTTTTGAAATATGGATTTGCGAAATATGATGCTAGTGCCAAGTGCCATAGGTTTTTTGTAATACATGTCTATACAAGACCGAGGCTATTATCATCTCGGCACCCAATCGTAAACACCTGCATGATATTTTTTGTGTTAGTGTATGCGGATGTAACATTGTTCCGTCACCGACCATCTGCAACATCGGGATTACAATCGACTCTGGACTAACAATGTCGTCACACATGTCACAGATGTCCAAGTCAGCGTACTACCATCTCTACGCAATTTCAAACATAAGACATTGTCTTACTACTGATGCATGTAAGACACTAGTCCACGCCATGGTGACATCGCGGATGGACTACGGTAATCACCGAGACACTTATGAACAAATTGCAGATGGTACAGAACTCGGCAGCAAGACTAATTTCAAGACACCGAAAGCACCAGCACATAACACCTGTGCTGGTCGAACTGCATTGGCTTCCAGTTCGCTGGCGTATCCAGTACAAACTGCTGGTCCTTGTTTTCACGGCTCTACATGGTCTTGCTCCAGCATATATCCAAGATCTTATAATACCGTATACGCCCACCCGCAACCTCCGATCTGCTGATCTACATCTGCTTGTAGTCCCGCGCTACAACTGCAGCAATAGAGGGCTACGGCAGACGAGCTTTCTCCGTGTCTGGACCTATGCTCTGGAACGCTCTACCAATAAACGTTCGTTAAATAGAGACTTTGGATAAATTCAAAACTTGCCTTAAAACGTATCTATTTAAGCAGGCGTACATCGACTGAGGAACTGTGCTGTAGGACACTTTTTATGAATATGTATTTAATCAATTTATTTATTTCTATTATATAATGTATTCTAATTAATTTATTATTATTTATCTTTTAATACAATTTGATATATCATAATGTATATTCTCTTTCTTAATTATATTAATATTTGTGCAAATATGTCATGTCAGTTGGTGACATTATATATATATACAATCTTGTAAATCTTCATAATTATTACATTTACCGGCATCTTTATACATATATATTTTTACATTTGTTTCCATGTACGTCTTATACTGTGTGTACATGCCTATGAACGGGCTGGTCCTGGAGATATGGCGCTGTAGAAATGCGAGTAATAATAATAATAATAATAATATACCAAAACCAACTAATGTTAAAAAAAAAAAATGTCTAAAAATCCACTGACATGTTACCCAACCCAGTGACCATAAATACACTGAATATTTCTGTGATATGCATGTATACGTAAATATGTAATGTTGTTGTTGAAATAAACGTATTGTCAAAAATAAAAGAAACAAGTCTAGACCCAGAAAAAGAAACAGTACATCCTTTACATTAGTCACAACCATTGGTGTGTACACTGCACCAGGCAGGCTCAACCAACAGCCGTAGGTTTATGAAAACAAGTGAGAAAGGAAATGGGACTTACAACAGACTTTCCATCAAGGGCCTTCAGCATCTTCAGATGGTAGACAACAAAGAGTCGGTAGTTGTCGACAGAACTTGCAGCCGGGTTGCCAAAGATGTCTATGATCACAAGGTTGCCATTTGCCTGAACACAAGAATCCTATTGGCTATGTCATGAAATGTGAAAACACAAGCATGGGTTATTTTAATACAATAAAAAACTCTCATATTATGCTGGATATTCAGTAGTAAGTTTATGTATAATAAATAATATAAACTGTAGAAAACACTATGATGAAACCATGTGGTTTAGGACAATACCAGCAAAGCAGTGCTGTATGTAAATGTGTGCTGTATGTCATGCATGACTGGTTTTTAAACACATGCGCACACACACAACACACACGCATGCACACCCACCTTTAGGTAGTAGATCTCTCGCACACTCTCCACGAGGTTGTTGCTAATGTACAGTTCAGTGAGTGACAGCGCCCTCTGGAGGCCAGCGAGAGAAGTGATGCGATTGTCCTCGAGGTCGAGATAGTGTAGTTGAGGTAGGCGATCAAAGCCCGTGTGTTCGAGGCAGTCGATGTAGTTGTGACTGAGGTTGAGGTGTCGCAGCTGGTCCAGCCTTGTGAGGCCCTCGATGCGCATGATACAGTTGCTCTCCAGGGATAACTCCTCCAGTTTCTGACAGTTGTCCAAACCCTGTCAAGTAACGTAAAGTAAAGGTAAGATGTTGTAGCGCAGTATCCAGTCCTTAGAGCTTTACACTTTACTCCCTGGCAGAAGCTGTTTAATCGAACACCATCTCGACATTTCTGGGAAGTATTCAGCCATGCTGCAATTAATGCACACAGACAATTCTTACGCACATATCTCATTCATACAGCTGAGTCAACTGTAGAAATGTTGAGTGAACGAACTTGCCCAAGGTTCAAAACTACAGAAACATTATTCAAACCCGGGTTCTCTCGACCGAGATGCTCTATCCACTGTGCCACTGCACTTCATGCTCTGTATACAGGTGACAGTCAGCACTCTTCAGCATCTATACAATAGTCTTTCCAAACGGCATCATTAAGCAGGTTACCAGTGCATGGAAAAAATATGAACTGGGTGATAGCGTATGAAACGGTGGATCGCATTATCAAGTATCAAGACACTATCCCCCTATAATGTTACAAGCAGTAGGCTGGTGACCAAGAGATGATACAGCCACATAAGACACTATCCCCCCATAATGTTACAACCAGTAGGCTGGTGACCAAGAGATGATACAGCCACATAAGACACTATCCCCCCATAATGTTACAACCAGTAGGCTGGTGACCAAGAGGTAACACAGCCACATAAGACACTATCCCCCCATAATGTTACAACCAGTAGGCTGGTGACCAAGAGATGATACAGCCACATAAGACACTATCCCCCCATAATGTTACAACCAGTAGGCTGGTGACCAAGAGGTAACACAGCCACATAAGACACTATCCCCCCATAATGTTACAACCAGTAGGCTGGTGACCAAGAGATGATACAGCCACATAAGACACTATCCCCCCATAATGTTACAACCAGTAGGCTGGTGACCAAGAGGTAACACAGCCACATAAGACACTATCCCCCCATAATGTTACAATCAGTAGGCTGGTGACCAAGAGATGACACAGCCACATAAGACACTATCCCCTCATAATGTTACAACCAGTAGGCTGGTGACCAAGAGATGATACAGCCACATAAGACACTATCCCCCCATAATGTTACAACCAGTAGGCTGGTGACCAAGAGGTAACACAGCCACATAAGACACTATCCCCCCATAATGTTACAACCAGTAGGCTGGTGACCAAGATATGATACAGCCACATAAGACACTATCCCCCCATAATGTTACAACCAGTAGGCTGGTGACCAAGAGATGATACAGCCACATAAGACACTATCCCCCCATAATGTTACAACCAGTAGGCTGGTGACCAAGAGGTGATACAGCCACATAAGACACTAACACACACTATCCCTCATAATGTTACAACCAGTACACAGGTGATCAAGAGATGATACAGCCACATAAGACACTATCTCCCCATAATGTTACAACCAGTAGACAGGTACCAAGAGATGATACAGCCACATAAGACACTATTCCCCCATAATGTTACAACCAGTAGACATGTAACCAAGAGATGACACAGCCACATAAGACACTATCCCCCCATAATGTTACAACCAGTAGGCTGGTGACCAAGAAATGATACAGCCACATAAGACACTATCCCCCCATAATGTTACAACCAGTAGACATGTGACCAAGAGATGACACAGCCACATAAGACACTATCCCCCCATAATGTTACAACCAGTAGGCTGGTGACCAAGAAATGATACAGCCACATAAGACACTATCCCCCCATAATGTTACAACCAGTAGGCTGGTGACCAAGAGATGATACAGCCACATAAGACACTATCCCCCCATAATGTTACAACCAGTAGGCTGGTGACCAAGAGGTAACACAGCCACATAAGATACTATCCCCCCATAATGTTACAATCAGTAGGCTGGTGACCAAGAGATGACACAGCCACATAAGACACTATCCCCTCATAATGTTACAACCAGTAGGCTGGTGACCAAGAGATGATACAGCCACATAAGACACTATCCCCCCATAATGTTACAACCAGTAGGCTGGTGACCAAGAGGTAACACAGCCACATAAGACACTATCCCCCCATAATGTTACAACCAGTAGGCTGGTGACCAAGATATGATACAGCCACATAAGACACTATCCCCCCATAATGTTACAACCAGTAGGCTGGTGACCAAGAGGTAACACAGCCACATAAGACACTATCCCCCCATAATGTTACAACCAGTAGGCTGGTGACCAAGAGATGATACAGCCACATAAGACACTATCCCCCCATAATGTTACAACCAGTAGGCTGGTGACCAAGAGGTGATACAGCCACATAAGACACTAACACACACTATCCCTCATAATGTTACAACCAGTAGACAGGTGATCAAGAGATGATACAGCCACATAAGACACTATCTCCCCATAATGTTACAACCAGTAGACAGGTACCAAGAGATGATACAGCCACATAAGACACTATTCCCCCATAATGTTACAACCAGTAGACATGTAACCAAGAGATGACACAGCCACATAAGACACTATCCCCCCATAATGTTACAACCAGTAGGCTGGTGACCAAGAAATGATACAGCCACATAAGACACTATCCCCCCATAATGTTACAACCAGTAGATATGTGACCAAGAGATGACACAGCCACATAAGACACTATCCCCCCATAATGTTACAACCAGTAGGCTGGTGACCAAGAAATGATACAGCCACATAAGACACTATCTCCCCATAATGTTACAACCAGTAGACAGGTGATCAAGAGATGATACAGCCACATAAGACACTATCCCCCCATAATGTTACAACCAGTAGACAGGTGATCAAGAGATGATACAGCCACATAAGACACTATCTCCCCATAATGTTACAACCAGTAGACAGGTACCAAGAGATGATACAGCCACATAAGACACTATTCCCCCATAATGTTACAACCAGTAGACATGTGACCAAGAGATGACACAGCCACATAAGACACTATCTCCCATAATGTTACAACCAGTAGACAGGTACCAAGAGATGACACAGCCACATAAGACACTATCCCCTCATAATGTTACAACCAGTAGGCTGGTGACCAAGAGATGACACTGCCACATAAGACACTATCCCCCATAATGTTACAACCAGTAGACATGTGACCAAGAGATGACACAGCCACATAAAACACTATCCCCTCATAATGTTACAACCAGTAGGCTGGTGACCAAGAGATGACACAGCCACATAAGACACTATCCCCCCATAATGTTACAACCAGTAGATAGGTACCAAGAGATGATACAGCCACATAAGACACTATCCCCTCATAATGTTACAACCAGTAGGCTGGTGACCAAGAGATGACACAGCCACATAAGACACTATCTCCCATAATGTTACAACCAGTAGACAGGTACCAAGAGATGATACAGCCACATAAGACACTATCTCCCCATAATGTTACAACCAGTAGATAGGTACCAAGAGATGATACAGCCACATAAGACACTATCTCCCCATAATGTTACAACCAGTAGACAGGTACCAAGAGATGATACAGCCACATAAGACACTATCTCCCCATAATGTTACAACCAGTAGATAGGTACCAAGAGATGATACAGCCACATAAGACACTATCTCCCCATAATGTTACAACCAGTAGGCTGGTGACCAAGAGATGATACAGCCACATAAGACACTATCCCCCCATAATGTTACAACCAGTAGGCTGGTGACCAAGAGATGATACAGCCACATAAGACACTATCCCCCCATAATGTTACAACCAGTAGGCTGGTGACCAAGAGGTGATACAGCCACATAAGACACTAACACACACTATCCCTCATAATGTTACAACCAGTAGACAGGTGATCAAGAGATGATACAGCCACATAAGACACTATCTCCCCATAATGTTACAACCAGTAGACAGGTACCAAGAGATGATACAGCCACATAAGACACTATTCCCCCATAATGTTACAACCAGTAGACATGTAACCAAGAGATGACACAGCCACATAAGACACTATCCCCCCATAATGTTACAACCAGTAGGCTGGTGACCAAGAAATGATACAGCCACATAAGACACTATCTCCCCATAATGTTACAACCAGTAGACAGGTGATCAAGAGATGATACAGCCACATAAGACACTATCCCCCCATAATGTTACAACCAGTAGACAGGTGATCAAGAGATGATACAGCCACATAAGACACTATCTCCCCATAATGTTACAACCAGTAGACAGGTACCAAGAGATGATACAATCACATAAGACACTATTCCCCCATAATGTTACAACCAGTAGACATGTGACCAAGAGATGACACAGCCACATAAGACACTATCTCCCATAATGTTACAACCAGTAGACAGGTACCAAGAGATGACACAGCCACATAAGACACTATCCCCTCATAATGTTACAACCAGTAGGCTGGTGACCGAGAGATGACACTGCCACATAAGACACTATCCCCCATAATGTTACAACCAGTAGACATGTGACCAAGAGATGACACAGCAACATAAGACACTATCCCCTCATAATGTTACAACCAGTAGGCTGGTGACCAAGAGATGACACAGCCACATAAGACACTATCTCCCATAATGTTACAACCAGTAGACAGGTACCAAGAGATGATACAGCCACATAAGACACTATCTCCCCATAATGTTACAACCAGTAGATAGGTACCAAGAGATGATACAGCCACATAAGACACTATCTCCCCATAATGTTACAACCAGTAGATAGGTACCAATAGATGATACAGCCACATAAGACACTATCTCCCCATAATGTTACAACCAGTAGACAGGTACCAAGAGATGATACAGCCACATAAGACACTATCTCCCCATAATGTTACAACCAGTAGATAGGTACCAAGAGATGATACAGCCACATAAGACACTATCTCCCCATAATGTTACAACCAGTAGATAGGTACCAAGAGATGATACAGCCACATAAGACACTATCTCCCATAATGTTACAACCAGTAGACAGGTACCAAGAGATGATACAGCCACATAAGACACTATCTCCCATAATGTTACAACCAGTAGACAGGTACCAAGAGATGATACAGCCATATAAGACACTATCTCCCCATAATGTTACAACCAGTAGATAGGTACCAAGAGATGATACAGCCACATAAGACACTATTCCCCCATAATGTTACAACCAGTAGACATGTGACCAAGAGATGACACAGCCACATACGACACTATCCCCCCATAATGTTACAACCAGTAGGCTGGTGACCAAGAGATGACACAGCCACATAAGACACTATCCCCTCATAATGTTACAACCAGTAGGCTGGTGACCAAGAGATGACACAGCCACATAAGACACTATCCCCCCATAATGTTACAACCAGTAGATAGGTACCAAGAGATGATACAGCCACATAAGACACTATTCCCCCATAATGTTACAACCAGTAGACATGTGACCAAGAGATGACACAGCCACATAAGACAATATCCCCTCATAATGTTACAACCAGTAGGCTGGTGACCAAGAGATGACACAGCCACATAAGACACTATCCCCCCATAATGTTACAACCAGTAGATAGGTACCAAGAGATGATACAGCCACATAAGACACTATCCCCCATAATGTTACAACCAGTAGACATGTGACCAAGAGATGACACAGCCACATAAGACACTATCCCCTCATAATGTTACAACCAGTAGGCTGGTGACCAAGAGATGACACTGCCACATAAGACACTATCCCCCCATAATGTTACAACCAGTAGATAGGTACCAAGAGATGATACAGCCACATAAGACACTATCCCCCATAATGTTACAACCAGTAGACATGTGACCAAGAGATGACACAGCCACATAAGACACTATCCCCTCATAATGTTACAACCAGTAGGCTGGTGACCAAGAGATGACACTGCCACATAAGACACTATCCCCCCATAATGTTACAACCAGTAGATAGGTACCAAGAGATGATACAGCCACATAAGACACTATCCCCCATAATGTTACAACCAGTAGACATGTGACCAAGAGATGACACAGCCACATAAGACACTATCCCCTCATAATGTTACAACCAGTAGGCTGGTGACCAAGAGATGACACTGCCACATAAGACACTATCCCCCCATAATGTTACAACCAGTAGATAGGTACCAAGAGATGATACAGCCACATAAGACACTATCCCCCATAATGTTACAACCAGTAGACATGTGACCAAGAGATGACACAGCCACATAAGACACTATCCCCTCATAATGTTACAACCAGTAGGCTGGTGACCAAGAGATGACACTGCCACATAAGACACTATCCCCCCATAATGTTACAACCAGTAGATAGGTACCAAGAGATGATACAGCCACATAAGACACTATCCCCCATAATGTTACAACCAGTAGACATGTGACCAAGAGATGACACAGCCACATAAGACACTATCCCCTCATAATGTTACAACCAGTAGGCTGGTGACCAAGAGATGACACTGCCACATAAGACACTATCCCCCCATAATGTTACAACCAGTAGACATGTGACCAAGAGATGATACAGCCACATAAGACACTATTCCCCCATAATGTTACAACCAGTAGACATGTGACCAAGAGATGACACAGCCACATAAGACACTATCCCCTCATAATGTTACAACCAGTAGGCTGGTGACCAAGAGATGACACTGCCACATAAGACACTATCCCCCCATAATGTTACAACCAGTAGATAGGTACCAAGAGATGATACAGCCACATAAGACACTATCCCCCATAATGTTACAACCAGTAGACATGTGACCAAGAGATGACACAGCCACATAAGACACTATCCCCTCATAATGTTACAACCAGTAGGCTGGTGACCAAGAGATGACACTGCCACATAAGACACTATCCCCCCATAATGTTACAACCAGTAGATAGGTACCAAGAGATGATACAGCCACATAAGACACTATTCCCCCATAATGTTACAACCAGTAGACATGTGACCAAGAGATGACACAGCCACATAAGACACTATCCCCTCATAATGTTACAACCAGTAGGCTGGTGACCAAGAGATGACACTGCCACATAAGACACTATCCCCCATAATGTTACAACCAGTAGACATGTGACCAAGAGATGACACAGCCACATAAGACACTATCCCCCCATAATGTTACAACCAGTAGGCTGGTGACCAAGAGATGACACAGCCACATAAGACACTATCCCCTCATAATGTTACAACCAGTAGGCTGGTGACCAAGAGATGACACAGCCACATAAGACACTACCCCCCCATAATGTTACAACCAGTAGATAGGTACCAAGAGATGATACAGCCACATAAGACACTATTCCCCCATAATGTTACAACCAGTAGACATGTGACCAAGAGATGACACAGCCACATAAGACACTATCCCCTCATAATGTTACAACCAGTAGGCTGGTGACCAAGAGATGACACAGCCACATAAGACACTATCCCCCCATAATGTTACAACCAGTAGATAGGTACCAAGAGATGATACAGCCACATAAGACACTATCCCCCATAATGTTACAACCAGTAGACATGTGACCAAGAGATGACACAGCCACATAAGACACTATCCCCTCATAATGTTACAACCAGTAGGCTGGTGACCAAGAGATGACACTGCCACATAAGACACTATCCCCCCATAATGTTACAACCAGTAGATAGGTACCAAGAGATGATACAGCCACATAAGACACTATTCCCCCATAATGTTACAACCAGTAGACATGTGACCAAGAGATGACACAGCCACATAAGACACTATCCCCTCATAATGTTACAACCAGTAGGCTGGTGACCAAGAGATGATATAGCCACATAAGACACTATCCCCCCATAATGTTACAACCAGTAGGCTGGTGACCAAGAGATGATACAGCCATATAAGACACTATCCCCCCATAATGTTACAACCAGTAGGCTGGTGACCAAGAGATGTCACAGCCACATAAGACAATATCCCCCCATAATGTTACAACCAGTAGGCTGGTGACTAAGAGATGACCCAGCCACATAAGACACTATCCCCCCATTATGCCACAACCAGTAGGCTGGTGACAAAGAGATGCTGTCAATAGGATGACACACACACAGTGAGACCCACCTCTATCCTGGTGAGGTCATTGTTGTTGAATGATGCCCACTTCAGGTTCTCCAGTCGCTCCAGGTTGGATAGTTTACTGATGTGTTGACCATCCAGATTCAAAGTCGTCACCTGCAGTGAAATAATACAAACAAAATTAAAATTACTAGTAAAAATGCCCACCTTCCAGTTGGTACTATATACACACAGGCGAAGAACACGGTTCCCCAAAGTATTCGTATAAGATTACTCTTTACAGATTCTTTGGGAAACCGTCTTCTTAATCTGTGTGTTTATAATCTACGTGAGCTGTTTCTCAAAATGCAAGTTATGTCAAAAGTCCAGAACCGATCCTCGGATCAATCACGGAAAACATGCATCAAGATATGAACAATCAATTTATGTCCATCTGTTGTCCAGTACGAATCCTAAAACAGGTGATAACTCTTAACCCATGGAGAAATTTGAAACAATAAAAGCATTACTTTTCATCCGACATTTTATAGGTGATCCCCTGAAAGTTTGGTGGTAGAGATGCAAATCATCTAGGTGGATAACAATGACAGTATTCCGAAGATAAAATTATTACTTCGGGATGGCACTTTCAGGGTTACTATATATATATTTTTATTAGTACAATTACAATTGAATTGCAATCACTGGAGCGCAAATAAGTGGCGGCACATTAAGAAATCAAGATTAGCTTAAGTGGGGCTAATCATACAAATACCAAGGCAATCCAAAACTACTGGAAGGAACTCATCATGTCACCATGTTACGCAGAGGACATAAGTAGTAAGTATTGTTGATGACATGTCCTTACTTTGAGGTACCAGTTGTTGTCGAGATCTACAGCACGGTCTGGTTTCTTGTTGCTGTACATGGCGAGTGTGTGTGCATGTGTCTGTAGATTGAGTGTCCGCAACGGCTCAGTGTCCGTGCGCGAGTGCATCAGTAGCGACACCTGTGAGATGCGGGAGCCGGCAGCCATCCTGAGTGCCGCAGCTGTCTCCTCGTCTCCCACCAACACCCCGTCCAGCTTCGTCAGGGTCTTCAGACGCCCTATGATCCGCAGACGCAGGCCTTCAGGCTGTAATAATAACAACAATAATTATGCAAATTAGTTCTCTTAGACAATTTTCTTCAGTACATGTGAGATAGTTCGTAATTCCCCTTGTCTCTGTTGATTGGTGTCCTGGTCTTTCTGATCCATATGGCTTCTTTTATTTTTTGTGTTCTTCTGTTGGGGAATAATCTCAAATGATCTCACATGTACAATGACGTCATACGTCACATGTACGATGACGTCATACGTCACATGTACAATGATGTCATACGTCACATGTACAATGACGTCATATATCACATGTACAATGACGTCATACGTCACGTGCTGAAGAAGTTGGTGTGCTACACAGTTGAAAGACTCTACAAGGTAAAAATTCACGTATTGGATATGTCTAAAAGAACTCATTTGCATAGAAATTAACTATCCTGAAGAATGTTAAGCAAAAATAATAATAAGGTAACTTTCTTTTTAGCCAAAATCTTTGGTAACCAAGCTGAAAGGTGCATCAATACAAAAGGGTTAATCAATATCAGAACCAATAAGTCGTCAATAGATGGATCAATACGCCAGGGAGCTGTTATGCTTCATAAAGCAGCATACTGCTTGTTTAATTGGAACTGGAAACACTAGACATGTGCAACTCGAATTTGACCGGAAGACAACAACAACTTTATTACCATCAACGGTGTAAGAGCTCACTGTTGTAAGTAGCTGTATAACGTACCAGTTATAACGATCCTGATACATGACATCCCTCCTTTAAGACTCAAAAACACATTCATCAGCTTTAACGAATGTTCGCTGTGGATAAATCGATATCAAGCGAGTAGCAAACTAGGCTAAAAGTCACACTATATCGACTATCAAAAATCACTTAGAATGTCACATAATGGTTACTTGCGAAACAGATCAATAATACTACCAATGTCAAATAGTATTAAAAAAACACAATTAAATGTAAAATCGCATAGGCTTTCTGATTGCACGACCGTATCTAGAGAATCGTTCATTTTGTGGATTCTCTTCTTGCGGAGGTGGCTCAGCGACGACTCTTCGTAGCGGCACAGCGACGAGTCTTCGTGGCGATGGCACGTCTGGCGGTACCGGCGTCTGAAGAACGTTACCTTCTCCTCGAACGTCGGGATCGTCCATCTGAGGAAGAATCAGCGGCGGCTGCTCGCGTGTCCTCCGTAGATGACGACGATTGCGACGGAGTTCTCCTCCCTCATGCTGGATCACGTATGACCTCGGACTCTCGTGTGTCCGCTGAACGATAGCGGGATCCCAGCCCCACTTTCTCTGGACTCGTACTACATCACCAGGTTTCAACGGCTTCAATGATGTAGCACCGTGGTCATAGTCTTGTTTGAACCGTGTCTGTCTGTCTGTCAAGTCCTGTTTCGCGTTTACGACTCGCGGCTCAAGAACGGCTTTGGTTGTCGGCAACTTTGACCTCAGTAGTCTGCTCATTGCCAGTTGTGCCGGTGCATAGTGGAGGCCACTGATCGGCGTGTTCCTGTATTCTAGCATCGCTATGTAGGGATCACGACCCTCTTCGTCTGCCTTCTTGAGGAGCGATTTCAACGTTTGCACGACTCGCTCTGCCTGCCCATTCGATTGAGCATATGTTGGGCTCGATGTAGTCACTGTGATACCCCAACTCTTCGCGAATTGCCGAAAACTATAGCTACCAAACGGTTGGTTGTCTGCTACGATCTCTTCGGGTATTCCATGACGTGCAGTGATGCTCTTAACATGCGAGATGACAGATTCGCTTGTCTTGTTCTCGAGCAGTGCCAACTCGGGATACTTCGAATAATAGTCAACCACTACAAGGTAGTCTCGACCTTTGAATGACATAATGTCCATTGCGACTTTCCGGAACGGGCCGTCTGGGATTTCATGTGCTATCATCGGCTCCTTCTGATTACTCCGGGCGAACTGTAGGCATGTTTTGCACCTCGAGACAGTGTCCTCGATTGCTCTGGACATTCCCGGCCAGAAGATAGCTGATCTAGCTCGAGATTTCGTCTTCTCCATCCCCATGTGTGGTTCGTGCAGCACTTCCAGCATGTCCGACCTCATCGACTCTGGAATGACAATTCGTTCGCCTGCAAACACGAGTCCGTCGTCTGCACTCATCTCATCTCTCATGTTCCAGCACGGTCTCACGTCCTCTGGTACAGCTGCCCTCGACTCTGGCCAGCCGTTCATCACGACCTGAAGTAGTCGCTGAAGAGTCTCGTCATTGGCTGTAGCACTTCGGATTTGCTCGAGTCGCCCTGTACTTGCTGGGAAGTTCTTTGTAATGCTATGGACCATAATCTCAATATCGTCAATGAGCTCATTGTCTGGCTCACCCTCTACGTAAGCATGTGAGAGAGCGTCGGCTCCGTACAGCAGCTTCCCTGGTACATATGACAGGTTTATCTTGTATCGCTGTAGCTTCAACATCATTCGTTGTACGCGTGCCGTTGCGTTTCCGATTGGTTTCTTCATTATAATCTCTAGCGGCTTATGATCAGTCTGCGCTTCGATTTCCTTGCCATAAATGTACTGATGAAACCTGGAAGTCGCGAAAACGACCGCTAACAGTTCTTTCTCCAACTGTGCATAGTGTAGCTCTGCACCGACTAGTGCCCTTGATGCATAAGCAACAACCTGCCCTTCTTGTAGAAGACACGCCCCTAGTCCACTCTTTGACGCGTCCGACTGCAACGTTACTGGTTTGTTCACGTCGTAGAACCTCAGCACTGGCAAACTGCTTAGAATTGTCTTCAACTCGTTCACTGCATCTGTATGCTCTTGTGTCCAACACCACGCCGCGTCCTCTTTCAGCAGCGCACGTAGAGGACCAGTGATGTGCGACTCTCGCGGGATGAACTTTGCCTGATACTTCACAACGTTCAGAAACCTCAGGACTGCGCGCTTGTCCTCAGGCAGTGGCATATCGACGATGGCTCTCACTTTGCTAGGGTCTGGGCTGAGGCCTGCTTCCGATACTATATGTCCCATGTACAGCACCTCATTGACCTTCAACTGCACTTTTGACGAGTTGAACTTCATGTTTCGTTCTCTTGCCCTCTGGAAAACAGCTTGCATGATGGCATCGTGATTTTGTTCATCATCCCCCGCGACGATGATGTCATCGGCTATCACGTACGCTCCTTTGATGTCACCAAACGTTAGTAGCATGCATTTCTGCAGTACTTCACTGGCTGAAATGATGCCAAACGGCATGCGCAGAAACCTTTTTCTGCCCCATGGCGTGTGGAACGTGCAGAGGTAACTGGACTCATCCGACAGTCTGACGTGCCAGTACGCCATCGACATATCTATCACTGAAAACACACACGCCAGTGTCCAACTTGAAGCTTATCTGCTGGCTGCCAATCATCATCTTCGTCATCCAGTCATCACCATGAGTGTGTGCATGCACGTCCAAGAATAACGAACCCAGATACAGACATTCATTACTCTCACATTGTTCATTGTTCACCATCCGCACCTTCCTATCGACTGTAGCAGTGCGGTGGTGTTCGCACATTACTGTGAAGTGGTTCCACCCCTTGCAACGGTTACACTGTTTACCGTACGCAGGGCATGACTTTGGTGGGTGTGACCTGCTACAGAATTTGCAGCGAATGCTTCCCTGTGTAGCCCGTGGTCTCGGTGTACTATTATAACCACCCACAGTGTCATTGTTAGTTCCCTTGATACCCCTGCCAATTGCATGGGAGCTCTTGCTAAACGTGCTTGAACGAGATCTCTGTTTCACTACATTCACTTTAGCTTCTGGCTTTCCTTCAGATGCCATGACCTTCAGTTGCGCTCTTGTCGTCTCAGCTGCATGGCACACATCTAATGCCTTAGCTAGCGACAGATCTGACTCTCTCAAAAGTCTCTCTTTAACACGCTCGTCATTGACGCTGAACACTATTTTGTCACGGATCATCAGATCCTCCTGTTCACCAAATTCACACATTTTAGCTTTCATTCTCAAGTCCTTGATCCACTGATCCACTTGTTCCCCATTGCCTTGATTGCGAGACCAGAAACAATATCGTTCGTAAACTGTATTTTTACGTGGTTTGCAGTAGTGATGGAATTTGTCTAGCACCGTTTCCCAGTTGTCTTTATCTTCTGCTGGTGGGACGTTAGCAGGTCCTGCTGGTTTGAACTCAAACTGGTTGAATACTTCCTGGGCTTCCGGTCCAGCAGTATGTAGTAGTATGGCCACTTGGACAGCGTTAGGCTTCTTGTTCAATTCACACGCTGTGTAAAATGTCCTAAACTGCTGCTCCCAACTTCTCCATGCCTCATCTAAGTTGCTGGCATCGAACGCAATACTACTTGGTGGCTTGAAAAATTCAATTTTTCAGTCGTTGACAGTGACTCGACGTTTTGACACACAGTTCAGTTCAATTTTTTTTAGTCGTCACTTCAAACTTCACCAACACAGTTTTTTCGACCAACACATCCTACCCTAATAGTTTGTGTAGTTTGTCTTCTGACACCATATTATGCTTTATAAAGCAGCATACTGCTTGTTTAATTGGAACTGGAAACACTAGACATGTGCAACTCGAATTTGACCGGAAGACAACAACAACTTTATTACCATCAACGGTGTAAGAGCTCACTGTTGTAAGTAGCTGTATAATGTACCAGTTATAACGATCCTGATACATGACAGGAGCTAAGGTGGATACGCAATATTATAAAGGTAGGTTTTTAAATGACAAAAAAATTGTGTAATATTTTCCAGTTTTATTTCCACTGATTAACACAAAGAGGAGGCATATTCCAAAGAGTTGGTGCAGCAATAGAAAATGTCCTACTGTAAATTCTGTATTTGTAGCATTAATTAAAGTAATTAAAGCCACACCCCAAATTTTGACCTAAACCCCGACTTTCCTCCGCGCCGTTTGTTACAAGCAAAAACCTTATTGAAAGCCAAACCTGGACTTTGAGCCAAGACCATTTTAGCCCTGCGTGTGACATGCTTCCGTAGTGCACACAATTAGGACAAAATTCAGTGGGTTCCATAAAAAGTCATAACTTTACTATTAATGAATGAATGAATAAGGTATAATTTTATTGCTAAAAGACTTTATTGTAATGCATTGATAATAACTAAATCATACTTTATATTATTGTTGGAATATTACTATATGAATGTTGTCAAAACGGAAAACAAAAATAAACAAATTTCACCATGCTACCAGAAAATAACTGGGAGGCTGAACGTCCATACATCCAGTGAACGAAATGTAGCCATGCATTGAACCTATACGACAAAGCTATAATTATTCAAATATGTTGATAAGTTTTATTTTTATGCCATTTTATCTAGAACCAGGTATAACGTTGATGTTATAACTGCATTGAAAAGACTACCTGGACTGTAGCTGATTCTGTGCAGTTGTACCAGCTGTGTTGACTTCAAAGATGTTTGTTTGATTGACAGCTGGTAATAACAATGTAATAATGTCTCCAGCAGCCTGAGAATGGATGTATCTTGTGGTTTGACCTATTTTTTAGAAAGTTCCAGACTGTTGGGCCACCTGCACAGTTGACCAGGTACTTGAGATCATGACAGTATCTTGTACCAGGGTCAGTGCAATTTACTACTGTGCAGAGAGGCATATATTGGTGTTGCTTTGACAATCAGGTGAAGCCTGGCTTCAGTAAAGTCAAGGTGTGAGCGTTGTGCTTGGAACTCAGCTTAAAACATCAACACCTGAAACCATGAGCAATCATCTGAACAAAGCAGAAAGTTGTTACAGTTGATGTCTGCTAGTGTGGGACAGTTATCAAGAACAGCTGATGTCATCATATATGATACAGGGGATGATGCTGCCATGCTGTTCTAGACAGCGTTCTTTGATAGCGACAACGAAAGAGACTTCAATGGATTTTAATGTTTTTGTATGTTTTGATCTTTGTTTCCGAACACTTTATGGACACAGTTTTTCATGTGTTATGTAATGATTTGGTTTGCACCAGTGGCAGTTGTAATACAATTTTTTAATAACACCTCCTACTTCATTTTTTTCGGTAAGTTCTTCACTTATTATAAATACTACTACTGACAACCAAGTGAGCCAACATTCAAAATTTTTTCAACAATTACTGTTTTTAAAGCCGCAGCCCCAACTTTACTTTAGGCGACACATTACTGCAATTGAAGCCGCGGTTACAAATCCAGGATTTACGGTAGTTCCAACGGTGGGGTAAGATGAGGAACATTGCAGGCTTTATTCAAAATCTTACTAAAATGACACCTCTTCCAAGCTGCCTATGTAATTATCTATTGTTAGTAGCTCAGGTGATGTATCAATTAATTGGATTTTTATGCACATTTAACTAAGTTGTTATGTGTTTTAATCTAATTTGTCTGCTTAATGTGTACGTCTGTCTAATGCATCAACTCAATTGTTTATTAAATATTATTTATTTGATTTATTTAACTTATTCATTTAATCAAATTCATAAAGTATGAGAAAGTAATATTGTGACATGAACCAATCAAGTAAACTTTTGCAAATATACATATATCACATGTTACGATGTGTGTATGTTTACAATTATGTTATCAAATGAATAACCTTAAACTATTTTCACATATATTGATATCTTGACATTTATCGAAGAGAGAAAGCAGAACATATAATAAAAATAATGAAAATGGACATTCTCTACCAAAGACAACAGCACAAGTCAATCTGATTGCCATTTCGTAATAAGACATCAAGTTGTGTGAGTGAAATTACTTCAGTCACCTTTTGCCAGTAGTTGTGTCTGATATCAAGGACGGACAGGACAGGCATGTATTTCCTCAGCACGGACATCTCATCCCGAGTGTTATTCAGTGAGTTCCAGCTGACGTCAAAGTACAGCAGGGAATTCATCGACTGCAGACACACATACAAAACAGATACGGTATTGTGAACATATATAGTAAAGTAAAATGTAATTCATGTAATGAAAGTTTCATGATTTCTTTGTTTGCCTGAATTTATGTAATCTGTACAGGTTCTTGAACCCTTTTTATTAAGTTTATTTAGGTTATTGTCAGGTTATAAATATGAATATAAATATTATCCAAAAATATCCAAGGGAAAAAATTAATTAAGACAACACTTGATAATTATTACAATGACTGTAAATTACCAATGTAATAATTTGTAGTCAACATCAAATTGCATACGACACACAGCAGCTTGTTAAGGGATATCTTATTACAAACACGGGGTGGCAACTATTATATTTTTTATCAGCTGCTTGACCTTTGACCCAAAATGGTCATATGTAGACATTCTATCAATGATACTTCTGGATATTCTTTACCATGGAATATACATCCGTTGTCCACATATCTTCAGTTAAATCTGGCATAAGTGGTAACTCTAAACATTTATTATATAATTACATAATTTATGCCACCCATAATATTACCTTGAGTCCATCCAGCGTAATGAGATGGTTGAAGCTTGCATCAATATATTCAAGGTTCTGTACACAACAAAATCAGACTTGGCATGTTAATGTCAATGGCTTATTGTAAAACTTGATAACATACGGAGAAAAATGCAAATGAAAGCAAATGTGCAAACATACAGCCTGTATGTTTTTTTATTTCTTGCTGTTGCAGTTGTTCAATTTTCATTTAATAATGAAAAAGACAACGAAAATGAAAAAAAATTCTGAGAGAACAAATCAAATTTTTTTTATAACAAACATAGAGATGATGCTTTGCTATCAATGCAATGTCACTTTGATGATTAACTTGTGTTTGGGGTATATATCACAATTGCAGGGCTGCCTACCTGACAAAAACAATTTCCGTAATGACCCCCCCAATCGCACACACACACACACACCCTCGTCGCATTCTGCCCCCCTCCCCAGTCCACAAGGTTGCCAATCAAACCTTTCTCTGAAGTAGTTACAGTGACAAGCCCAGCCTGTTCACAGTGCCTGAGAATCCAAGAAGTTACTAATTTAATCATCAAAAGTATATATACTTTGTTTCAACACATTGTGTTGCTACAGTGCAACTGTTGTCAGCAGTTAAGGTCATCCTTTAGCACTTCAAAGGGATGCTTATTTCACAACATCCAATCAGTTACATTGTATTAATTATAGCTGTCAAAGTGCCTGCATGGCAAGTGTTTACATCTGTAGAGCATCACTGTGTGTAAGACAGTGCCAGTAAATAGCCAATAATCATCCAACGAGCTTCTAAATTTACAACACACAGCAGGAAACATTGTAATTATTACTAACAGTCAATGACAAAGTTAAATTGTTGTATTCAAATAGAAAACTTTGAATAAAAATATGATAGTTTTATATTGCAATTACAGCAATTATAATATTTATTTTATATTCTTCTAAGACATTTTATAATTATATTCGTAACTTTTAGAAAACTATAACTATTTAATGCAATTTAATGGTTCTTCCTAACGTCATCTTAATTGATTTCTTTCATTATATAATTCTACACCTGTAAATTTAATTAATGACATTTTTGGCTGCTGTAATTGCTGTTGATTGACATATGCAGACATAATAATATGCCCACATGCCAGCAGTCATCAGTAGGCTGGTGGCAGTCAAAGTTGTAACATTGTACACAGGCACAGCATTGGATGGCATCACCTACAGTACTGGCCATGTAGAACTTGTGGACTAAATATCTATTGATAAATTGTAACAAATGAATGATGACAGTTTCTTCATGTCATCTGGAGCAGCATTATTTGTAGATTTAGCAATTCTTTAATGTGTATACTTTTCTGAAGTCGGATATTTTGATTTCCGTAATACAGCGGCAGTTTTCCGTAATGCCGTAATCTGAGGTGAATTTCCGTAACGATTATGGAAAATCCGTAATGGTAGGCAGGCCTGCATTTGACAGAATAGAGCATTTGGAACAAACAATTACATTTTCAATCAAAATATTAGCAACTGCTGGTGAAAAGTAAAAATACT
Source organism: Escarpia spicata (assembly GCA_963995525.1). NCBI lineage: Eukaryota > Metazoa > Annelida > Polychaeta > Sabellida > Siboglinidae > Escarpia > Escarpia spicata. The sequence continues at coordinate 11,270,112 of OZ023211.1, forward strand.
GCACTGAACTGGTGCAGCTGCTATATAATGTATTTCATATCACACTGCAATCTTATGGACAGATGTGGCAGGTAAAATTAACAATTGGTTAACAGTGAAAAGCACATTTTGCAATATTTGTATCATTATGTTATCCACTGATTACTTTATAAAATTTATGTAGTCACTTCACACATTTATGAATAGACAGGTTCTATACCATGTGAGCCAGTTCATCCAATCGGGTGAGTTCGTTGAAACTCAAGACCAGTCGCTTCAACCGAGGGAGTGCTTGAACTTCCTTGACCTTTGTCAAGCCGTTACCATGGAGATTCAGATACTGAATATTTGTGATGGTTCTGGCTTTTGATATTTTTAGCATCACACATTCTGAGAGTCCTATCAGCCTGGAATACAAAGGAATGCTTCAGAGAATATGACATGCCACATAAACAATAGAAAGAGAGAGTCCTATCAGCCTGGAATACAAAGGAATGCTTCAGAGAATATGACATGCCACATAAACAGTAGAAAGAGAGAGTCCTATCAGCCTGGAATACAAAGGAATGCTTCAGAGAATATGACATTCTACATAAACAGTAGAAAGAGAGAGTCCTATCAGCCTGGAATACAAAGGAATGCTTCAGAGAATATGACATGCCACATAAACAATAGAAAGAGAGAGTCCTATCAGCCTGGAATACAAGGGAATGCTTCAGAGAATATGACATGCCACATAAACAGTAGAAAGAGAGAGTCCTATCAGCCTGGAATATAAGGGAATGCTTCAGAGAATATGACATGCCACATAAACAATAGAAAGAGAGAGTCCTATCAGCCTGGAATACAAGGGAATGCTTCAGAGAATATGACATGCCACATAAACAGTAGAAAGAGAGAGTCCTATCAGCCTGGAATACAAGGGAATGCTTCAGAGAATATGACATGCCACATAAACAGTAGAAAGAGAGAGTCCTATCAGCCTGGAATACAAGGGAATGCTTCAGAGAATATGACATGCCACATAAACAGTAGAAAGAGAGAGTCCTATCAGCCTGGAATACAAGGGAATGCTTCAGAGAATATGACATGCCACATAAACAATAGAAAGGGAGAGTCCTATCAGCCTGGAATACAAGGGAATGCTTCAGAGAATATGACATGCCACATAAACAGTAGAAAGAGAGAGTCCTATCAGCCTGGAATACAAGGGAATGCTTCAGAGAATATGACATGCCACATAAACAGTAGAAAGAGAGAGTCCTATCAGCCTGGAATACAAGGGAATGCTTCAGAGAATATGACATGCCACATAAACAGTAGAAAGAGAGAGTCCTATCAGCCTGGAATACAAGGGAATGCTTCAGAGAATATGACATGCCACATAAACAGTAGAAAGAGAGACCTATCAGCCTGGAATACAAGGGAATGCTTCAGAGAATATGACATGCCACATAAACAATAGAAAGAGAGAGTCCTATCAGCCTGGAATACAAGGGAATGCTTCAGAGAATATGACATGCCACATAAACAGTAGAATGAGAGAGTCCTATCAGCCTGGAATACAAGGGAATGCTTCAGAGAATATGACATGCCACATAAACAGTAGAAAGAGAGAGTCCTATCAGCCTGGAATACAAGGGAATGCTTCAGAGAATATGACATGCCACATAAACAGTAGAAAGAGAGAGTCCTATCAGCCTGGAATACAAAGGAATGCTTCAGAGAATATGACATGCCACATAAACAGTAGAAAGAGAGAGTCCTATCAGCCTGGAATACAAAGGAATGCTTCAGAGAATATGACATGCCACATAAACAGTAGAAAGAGAGAGTCCTATCAGCCTGGAATACAAAGGAATGTTTCAGAGAATATGACATGCCACATAAACAGTAGAAAGAGAGAGTCCTATCAGCCTGGAATACAAGGGAATGCTTCAGAGAATATGACATGCCACATAAACAGTAGAAAGAGAGAGTCCTATCAGCCTGGAATACAAGAGAATGCTTCAGAGAATATGACATGCCACATAAACAGTAGAAAGAGAGAGTCCTATCAGCCTGGAATATAAAGGAATGCTTCAGAGAATATGACATGCCACATAAACAGTAGAAAGAGAGAGTCCTATCAGCCTGGAATACAAAGGAATGCTTCAGAGAATATGACATGCCACATAAACAGTAGAAAGAGAGAGTCCTATCAGCCTGGAATACAAGGGAATGCTTCAGAGAATATGACATGCCACATAAACAGTAGAAAGAGAGAGTCCTATCAGCCTGGAATACAAAGGAATGCTACAGAGAATATGACATGCCACATAAACAGTAGACATAATACAAACATAAATATACCTACGTGTGTAAAAATATACAATTAATTCTGTATAATTAATTACACTGCTTTGGTTCAAAGCACCGCTCACCCCACAATATATATGGCATGGAACGTATGATTTTAGGTGATCCGAAATGGCTTTCTAAACCACATCCAATACCCACCAGATTCAACTGACGTGACATGGCTACCAATACATGCCTCACTCACATGCTGCCTGGTTCTGACATCACAGTAATGTCAATGTGCTTAAATATAGGTTCCATCCATATCAAGTTATCTCACCCTTCTATATTATCTCCCCCTTCTATAGGTGGAAACAACCAATCCACTTTCTACCATACATACATAATACGTTACGTATTTCACGAAACTATGCGACCACCTCTTATTGCCACAGACACCTTGTATAAGCGCTTAAGACTGCTCAGAGCGGCTTACACTTTACTCTCTGGCAGATATGTTAATTCGAACACCATCTCAACTTCTATGGGAAGCATTCAGCCATGCTGCAATTACTGCACAAAGAATATTTGTACACAAATATCCACACCTGTCTATAGCCAGGTATTCATTCATACAGCTGGGTGAACTGGAGCAATGCAGAATGAACGAACTTGCCCACTGTTCGACACGGCAGCACAGGATTCAAACCCGGATTCTCTCGACTGAGTCCAATGCTCTAGCCACTGTGCTCCACTAGTTGCTTTCTGATAAAAATATGACATGTAGCCGAGATGTCATGAGTGATATGCCGTCTGCCTCACCTTGACCGTGGCTTGATGGCTGGACGTAGTTCCAAGACGTCCTCGTCATTGGGGAACTCCTCCACCAGACAGAGTGGCCGGTGCTTCCTCTCCAGCAGGGTCATCTCATGGTGGTGGGTGATGAACGGTGACCGTGGCTGATGCTGCAACAACATGACATCACGGTACTTTCAAACGTCGCTTTATAGTCACTTCCGTAATACAACCACAGTTGTTATTAAGGTCACCCCAGGATAGTCCCAAATTTGTGCCAAATACAGTAAGGTATATAATATTAGTACCACTAATATGATCACCTCGCTAATCAGGTCACCCTTGCCTAGTCCCAAGGTCGACCTTAATAGTGAGGATCCAAGGTAGTTCACCGTGGCTCTTGTTAGCGGAATGGCCCCACCTCTCTTTAGTATGTTTTAATAAGTAGTAATTTTAGTTGTCAAAATGTTTGTGAGACATCTTTTTGAGGTTTTTATGTATTATCTACCACTATTTTAATGTAGTGCTTTATAATGTGGGCCTTTAATTAGAATGTATAGGCTAAGTAAACGGGGCAATGTTTAAGACCTCAAATGGCCCACACTTGTTTGTAAATATTTGCATGTTATAACTCATCCAATAATCCGGTAATAAATAACTGTCAGAAGGTTATTCTGGCCATATTCTACCATATCTGTTGTTGACTTGTTGCATTGCGTAAATGGGGTTATGCAAATACATTGCATAATAATTTTTATGCGAGGCAATCAAGTCAACATTTAAGTCATGCTAGGCAAACAGGGGATACGGTACCGAAGAGGTCAAGAGTCCAGCATTTGAATAGTAACAGGTTTTCCCGCACTTTAGCGTATGAATACAGTGAAAAGAAGTCCCGCCACGCAGGGTATGAAAGGCCAGAGCGCTCCCGGCGGCGGCCATATTCGAATTTCTCGGTTGTACGAACTCGTCAGAATTCAGCGTCAATTTTAGTCCACCTCTCTCCCCTCCTACCAGTAATTGGTGTGTGATTCCTTGTTCTTGGCATGATTTGTGAATACATGTGTGTGATATGGTATATGTACTTTTTCTGTGACGCTTTTCCCTGCTCTATTATACACGAGGTTTTGCCTGAAGGCGTTTCTCCTCCTTACTGATAATACAGTAACAGTGTACGCAGGGTTTTTAGGGCGGTTAATAAAGTAGGATAGATTACACGTGGGGCGGAATGGCCCCACCTCTCTTTAGTATGTTTTAATAAGTAGTAGTTTTAGTTGTCAAAATGTTTGTGAGACATCTTTTTGAGGTTTTTATGTATTATCTACCACTATTTTAAAGTAGTGCTTTATAATGTGGGCCTTTAATTAGAATGTATAGGCTAAGTAAACGGGGCAATGTTTAAGACCTCAAATAGCCCACATTTGTTTGTAAATATTTGCATGTTATAACTCATCCAATAATCTGGTAATAAATAACTGTCAGAAGGTTATTCTGGCCATATTCTACCATATCTGTTGTTGACTTGTTGCATTGCGTAAATATGTATATAACTATCAGAACTACCGATATATATAATAATGAAACTTAAGACTGTAAAGATGTCCGTGCACTACACCTGTATCAAAATATTCCAATTACAAAATAAATTGTACAGAAGTCATACCCGTGTGATGTATTCAAAGTCTATGACGTACTCTGGTACCACTAGTTCGTGGTTGAAGATGAACCATTCTGACTGTCGACTGCTGCATTCACACGGCGACTTGGTTGTCATCACCGAGTGAACTGAACCAGATGTACCGTCCTCTGGTGGCTTTGCTGGAAAACACACAGGAATTAAAATATTAAATGGGCGAGAATTTGTTATCTTCCCTAAGTATTAATGTAAAATTTTCCTACAAACAAGAAACAGTGGAGGACCTTTCTTGATGTTTCGTGCTCCCCGTGAGAAAATAGTCCTAAGTAGGTATGCATTATTAGATGTTTGTAATAATGATTTAATAAGTTTGTTATTAAAATGCGCAAGATTAACATAGCAAATGGACAAAGAGTCATTCGTTTATCAAGAATCCAAACATGTTTAATTAATCTACAAGTGGCCTGACATGTTACATATCTGCCAATTTGTTTTCAACATGTCCATGGTTCTAGACCTTTAATTGTCGGCAGATAATAACTCTATTTATAGTTGTCAAAGATCAACCCAAACTTACGAGTCTTATCCTTCTTTGGTCAGAAGATGGAATCTGCCATTGGACTCTATTTATAGTTGTCTAAGATCAACCCAAACTTACGAATCTTATCCTTCTTTGGTCGGAAGACGGAATCTGTCATTGGACTCTATTTATAGTTGTCTAAGACCAACCCAAACTTACGAATCTTATCCTTCTTTGGTCGGAAGACGGAATCTGCCATTGGACTCTATTTATAGTTGTCTAAGATCAACCCAAACTTACGAATCTTATCCTTCTTTGGTCGGAAGACGGAATCTGCCAATGGACTCTATTTATAGTTGTCTAAGATCAACCCAAACTTACGAATCTTATCCTTCTTTGGTCGGAAGACGGAATCTGTCATTGGACTCTATTTATAGTTGTCTAAGACCAACCCAAACTTACGAATCTTATCCTTCTTTGGTCGGAAGACGGAATCTGCCATTGGACTCTATTTATAGTTGTCTAAGATCAACCCAAACTTACGAATCTTATCCTTCTTTGGTCGGAAGACGGAATCTGCCATTGGACTCTATTTATAGTTGTCTAAGATCAACCCAAACTTACGAGTCTTATCCTTCTTTGGTCGGAAGACGGAATCTGCCATTGGATACTGACTCTGGTTTATCCTGAAAACAAAAGCAATGTCATAGAAAAGATTGTAAAGGTATTAATAATTTGACAACATAATAAATAATTTTTACAGTGTTTCCCCTGGTGTATGGCCACCTCGCCGCTTTTCTATGCCGATCACTTGTCAGTGATGGTGACACCTTGCAGAGTTTTGACCAGCGTTTGGGAGACATGTGGAACTCGGAGAAAACAAAAAACAAAAAAACAGTAGCTGAACTAAGATGTCTTTTGTGCCCAATTTTACTGTTGCAGTGTCCACCCACAATAAATCAGAATGTTAGTGTAGCTGATGTTGAATTTCTGGTTTATTATGGTGGTGGGAGTAAACACCATGCAGGCTAATAAAATGACGCTACATCACTTGTGTTGAATCCAGACCCTTTTGAAGCCCAAATAGCAACCCAGTTTGTACCACTGCGGCCGTGCGTTACCGCACCACATGCACATAAAATGAGCGATATAACAGTGTGTGTTGATATAAGCCGGGGTGCTATTTACACATCAAAAGGGTGCTAAGACGCAATATTCTTAAACGCGTAAATATGCCTAGGATAATGATGAATAATGGAACTAATTCACTGATTCGACACAAGTGCCCACAACTCTATTCAACTAATGTTCTATGCCATTTTTAACAAAATAAGGAATGTGATTGGTAAGATATCTTTGTGCTAAATATATAATACTTATTCCGACAAAGTTGTGCAAACACTTTTGGGAAAGTTGATTTGAGTGAAGTACTTATGAATATAAACCACTGAAGTTCATATCTTGCAAAAAAGGCCTATTGTCCAAAATCGTGTATACTAAGGGATTATCAATACCTTGGGCTAGGCAATGATGTTTGCACAGAATGTGGATAATCTAAACAACTTACTGTTTTGTAAAAATGCGATTCTCTTGTGGCATTCCAGAAATGACTGTTTAATTAATTGCATAGCATGCTAGCAACAAATACAGTATAATCTGTGGAAAAGAAACCACCAATTTAACATCATAATATTATGATATGATAATCATTTAAAAGTAATGATGGGGAAAGAGTCTTCAGATGATACCCCTGTCACCGACTCTGTCAGGGTGGTAACAAGGCCTAGGGTTAGGGTAAGAAAAACATCACCACAAACAAGTACCAGTAGTCAAGTGGAGACCATACTTCAACACGTTAAAACAATCATGATTGCTAACTTTTATCAATCATGATTACTACATTTACAAGTATTGTAAATATCTTTACATTCTATCTTGTTGTTTTATATCTTCACTCTGTGTTCAAGAGTAAAGGTTAAAACATACCTCAGATTGCACCATTTTAAAGCTAGTTTTAAAATAATCTCGGGGGGCTTGCCCCGAACCCCACTAGCTATGCTTTGTGCCTGCGGCGCTCGCATAGCCCACCCTTACCACCTCACCCATCATTTTACACAGGGGAAACAGTTTTTATATAAAAAAAACTGTTTATGATAAATTCTTATTTTCGTAATAACATTCTAGTTTTTACAATAATTGCATGTATTCTGAAATGTGTGCACAACAGTAGCTATGGTTTGATATGATGAATACTCACGGCTTCTTTTCAATGCATGTGTTACAGTTGCCAATGAAGACTTTACACACTACCAGTTGACCTGAAAACACACAAGGTCATGTGACTTAACATGGCCGCCATCTTTGTGTCATTATACTTGTGAATAATGTTAACAAATGATAAAACAAGTTGACATGAATGCAGTGTGCTCTGTGTAATTGTAGCAGTGTTGACTCGTCTTTTTCAGGGATGGTTCCATAAGTTTGAAAAACCCAAAATAGTTATGTATTCAGCATTGGTTCAAACCAACCCCATCAATATGTGGCATGGGACTTGCAATTTGTACAATCAAAAATGGTTATTAGCATTATTATTTTGCATTAACATGTTTCACTTGCTAGATGGCCCCATCATAGCAGTTTATTTTCCTTGCTATACGCAGTAACGACCAACTGCCTCACGTAATGCTTAACATATTCATGTACATTTCAAACTTCTGCGACCACCCCTCAGCCATATGAAGCAATGCAATTATCAAGAAATAGAAATATCCAACCTCTACGGTTATCAGTCATACAGATTAAAACATTATAATATAGTTGCCATTACAAAAAATCTGCCTCACAACACAGTCTTACAACAGACGATTATCCTCTGATGACAATCAAAATTGATAAAGATTATTTGATACTTCATATTTCATAAAGTCTTCAATCTTATCTATAACCTGCTGGGAAATGAACAAATTAAAATAATGTATTATTGGCAAAGCACTCCACTATTTACCATAAAACCTTGGTTTGAACTTCTCTATTCTACATTTCCAGTGCGTATTCTTACAATATAAACATTGATCCTTATTTAGTTAAGTGTCTTTGTCCTGGCCTGTATTAGACTTACCAAAGCGGAATGGACAGGCCTCAGGGAATTCCTTGTCTTGGTTTTGTTTGATGAGGTGTAGCATCCTCAGGCGGTCAGCAAGGCTGAGGCTGTTGGACAGTGGCACTGCTGCTTCCTTGCCTAGTTGCTGTCGGTCAGTTAGAACAGGGGTCTCAGTATCGTGCATGTAGATTCACACGTACAGTGGAGGATTTTTGGTGTGCATGTGTGTGTGTCTAAAGGCAGCATAAGCTATTCACTCCATTACGAGAGATAGGACATATACAACCTTCGAAAACAATGCTTTCGAAATCACGAAAGGATTTTTTAATGCAAATATATAATTATTCATATGATTATATTTATGCTTATACTGTGTATACTATCAGTTCACACATTTTATTTCACAAACTTGTTTACTTAAATCTGCATATGAATTGAATTAACGTTTATTCAACAACGACAACAACATAATACATGCACAGTATGGTTTGCTGCTGCTGCTGCTGCTGCTGCTGAAAGGACATAGCTGAAGTCATAGGCTTATGTGTTGCTATGCCCTACTCGAACTAAGAAAACTGAATAAATACAACAGGAATTATAAACAAATCACAAAATAATATTCACAACTCATATATAAACTGTTTACTATAGTGCTTAACAAAACGTCACCTTCAATTAGCAATTCACAAATATGTAGAAAGTAATGACAACTTGATTGCTTTTTTAAATTGTGTTAAACTTGGAAGCTGAGTCAATTTATTTGGTAAATTGTTCCACGTTTTTATACCCTTGACGGTGATTGACAGCAGTCGGAGGGTGGTGTTTGTCTTTTTAACATAGAACAATTTGCATATGTGTACACATGTACCTGATACTGGGCATATATAGCACAGTAGCAAATACAAATGTACACTATTTATTCAAAGCACAAGCATTTTGATGGATTAATGATTTCTAGTAAGTATTGGTGGTTATTAAAATATATTTATATAATTGTAATGTATAAAAACAAATATACATATTAGAGAAAAGTGATGTTTGGTGATACCTTATATGTATTCGCATCAGGAAATCCATCTTCTAGGATCCGTGCTACATCTGTCTGCCCTCCAGGCACTTCTGGATCCCAGATCCAGAAGAGGTATTCCAGTAGGTTTTTGTAGCCAGGATTTCTAAAAATAAACAAACATTATACAATATAAACATGTTTAGCTTCTGCATAATGTGTGTGTGTGTGTATGTGTGTGTGTGTGTGTGTGTGTGTGTGTGTGTGTGTGTGTGTGTGTGTGTGTGTGTGTGTGTGTGTGTGTGTGTGTATGTGTGCGCATGCGAACATGCATGTGTTTTCAGTACAGCATTTAAAATAAATGTATAAGCAACTATACAATATGAATTATTTTTGACCAGTTAAATCAACAACACTGTTAATTGTTTTGCATTTTATCCTGTGGATATTGTAGTAGCAGAGGTTCTACTACTGTGTCGAGTAGATCCAAATCACCAGGTTCTTTATAAGGATCTATGGTGTAACAAGACTCACTTTGGAACAAAGAACTGACTCTCCTCATCGTCGATATGCGAGGAAAACGCATCGTCAAACCGTGAACGCAGCATGCGATTGTGAACACGGGTGATTCGATGGATCTTTATTCCCAGAATTCCGTAGTCTTTGTAGTCGGCGGCACAAAACCGGGACAGTACAAGGTCGTGGCATGACGAGAACCTACAAGTAACACCAGTCCGATGACATAATAACAAAAATGTGTAGGAAAAATCAACTAGAAATCACACACACTCACTGATCCCTTCACGAAGCTGATCGTATGTCAGAAACTATCCTTATTTTAGCACGATTAGTCATCAGGGTCCAGTTTTCACACCCTGTCATGTGACCTGTCTACAGTCAAATTGTTGTTGCAATGTTGATGTTCTTAGTATTCCAGACCTTCCTGGGTCTTGCTGTAGCTGATATTGCCAATTTAATTTGCATGCAAATTCCGTTGATGGAATCATCCAGAGCAGAAGTTATCAATCCAAGCAACTTGAAGGATGTTAATTCTTTGAGGCGTTCTCTGTTCAGCAGTATTTAATTATTAACACAATTCTGTTAACTACAATAGTGCCTGTTCAGAATGTATTTCCATTCCACACAATGGTGCTGTTCATTCAAGATCTGTTGTTAAATCTTGCAATTCCTCTGTTCCAGTGACAAGCTGGATATCATCTGCTAAACGGAGGCTACAGATCACTCTACTGTTTACTGAGATCATATTGCTAAAGTTACACAGTGTTACTAGCATGATATTTTTCAATGTATATGTTGAACAGGACAGTTTACAGAAGGCATTCTGGTTGTACTCCAATAGTTATGCAAATAGTTGACCAGTTGACCTTCCTCCAGAACAACTACTTGTTGATGGTCCATGTAGCAATTCAAGCAGAAATCATAAGGTACTAACAGACCACACAGCACCAGTAAGAGAATATAGCTCAATGCATAATACATATAATAATGACAAGATTAGCTAATTTTAAATTCTTGCATTGATATTGTGCATCAGTGACAGCAGCTCTGTTTATTCTCTAGCGATGGCTAAACTATCAAAATTAATTACCATTTCCCTCCCATTTTCAGATACTGTACATTTAAAGGGACATAGTTTGTTCATTTTCCCGGAATCAGCGGGCATAGTAATTTCTAATTGGAAGTGTTGACTGTGGGAAAGGGAGCATTGTTGAACATCAAAGGGTATAGCAGTTAACTCAGCCCGACTCGGCTGTATTGCTAATAAATCTTGTTTTGAAACTAGATATGTTTTCTATTTGAACATGCACCCGTAGTTGCGTCTTCAAATTGCGACTGTTGTTACAGGCTTACAAAACACAATTTGGCAAAGTTAATATAGTCTTGAGAACATTTTATATTAATTAAGGCCTGGTACGGGTGTTAATTTACGCTTTTTTGAAAAAATATGTAAATTTAATTTTCCAGCGCCAGATAGTAGATTTGTATGTTTACTATAAATAAACTTCACTTTTAGACTAACAACATACCTCTAAACGACTTTTATTCGTGTATAAAGTCCACCCTTATCACACTGATATATCCATTTTTATTGGGAAGACGCGAAATGCGCTGAAAGTTGTCAATATTTACGCCATGACAACGCGGTCCTTCCTTCGACTTACGCCATCTTGTTTGATATGTTTGGAACCGCCAAAACATCGTCTGTCAATCACCGTAGTCGGTATCCCGCCCTTGTGAAAGCATTCGGCCAACATCGTTATTTATGCAAGCTATATTTTGCCGAGAATGACCTTATTTGGCATTCGGTAACCGTCGTGTCGTCATCCGCTAAGTTCCGTGACGTGCCTCGTGTCTACGAACACTCCGATTGGTTTACGAAGTTGCGCGAGCGCAAAACTCTCCCAGCATGCCACTTGTTGCTACTTCCCATTGTTTATAAAATATGGCGGTTTTCTCGAGCGATGTGAGTTTTGTCTCTGATGATGTTGATAAGAAATAGTTTAGAGTTAGTTAGCATAGAGAAAAGTTGCGGAAAAGGACGTTGTGGCTGAATGTCATTTGTGAAGAAAAGGCAGCAGTTATTGGCGGCTTCTGCATGGGGAAAACGCAAGTTAATTTCGTCGCGTGTCAGAAATGCTGGCGAAGACGCGGCAATCCCAGTCGGAGCTGTCATTTCGACTTCGCTGCCCGTTGCCATGGCTGAGTGTGGGGCTTGTGCTAATGTTACTATCGGCATCAGTGACGGTACGATAGTTAAAGAGACTGCAGCTTTGCCAAATAGTGCGTCCTGTAGCCGGACAAAGCTAGTACTGATGCATGATGACAGCAGGCCTGTTAACAGGCCTTGCTCTTGGGCTTGACATGTTAACTGTTTGGTATATAAGACTAAGTTATTGCTTTGTTAACTTATATTTTCAGAACTGTGCAACTTATATATGGGCGTCTGTTCTTTTCAGTAAAACGTGTAACTTGCTGTTGCCCCAGATTTGTTGGCATATAAATAAAATTGTATTATTATCATGTGGATATATTTCATTTGTTGGCATATAAATAAAATTTTATTATCGTGGATATATTTCATCATAAACATTGCTTGTTATGCATAATTAATGTTGTGAGAAAACAAACACTTTTAATTGAATTGTTTTGGCTGTTTACAGCCATTACTATTCACATCTTGACATTTCAGTGTCAGATGGACGTTTACAGAAAATCAGATGATGATGCAAATGACCTTTATATTCATAAAAAAAGCTAAATTGTATAAATTCTGTGGGTGTATTTCATCTCAGATATTATTTATTGTGCATAATTAATGTCTGGGTGATAAACAAACACAATTTATTGAATGTTTTACTTGTTTACAATAATATTATTCATATTATCACTGTGTAAACTTTGACGGCCGTTTACAGAAAATCACGTTTTTGGCCATATAAACTTGCAACACTCTGGAAGTAAAAATGATATGATAATCTGGTTTTGATTGTTGTGTTCTCCTGAGTATTCTGCACAATCTGTATAAAAAACATTTTGGATTTGTGTTTTATCTTTGTAGTTATCTTAAAAAAAAGTTGCATTTTCAATAAATCGGTTTTGAAAATTCCAAAAAATAAAAAATAAAATAAAAAAATTGAAATGTTTTTTATACAGATTGTGGAGAATATCCAGGAGAATACAACAGGCTAAGTTAGATTACCATATCATTTTTACTTCCAGAGTGTTGCAATTTTCTAGATGTGCCATGAATACCACCATTTGGCGGCCATTTTGTTTATTACCATGGAAACGGGGGGTCTGCAGAAAAAAATGTCATACATTTTTTACTCAGTAATAGCTTTTCTACAGCTTGGATGCCAAAAAATTATATTAATTATGCATTTTAAAAAGTGTCCTATCTAGCTGCCATACCTCCCCTTAATACATGAAAAACTTTGAACAGACTACATCCCGTTAAGTAAATTTTTCAACAATTTATTGTAAACAATATTATAATAATTACAATACAGTTATACAATAAGAATGTCATCTAAATGGTAATGAATAAAACACACCCACAGTTCTGCCTTCATCATACAGAAGATGTTAACCCAAGTGACTTGAGTTTGCAGAAACTTACCACAGGCATGATTGGACACCATCCTCGAAGCGAACATTGCCGCCTGTCTCGAGCTCTGTCAACAACCGATGAACTGTGCCCTCTGCTGTCTGTTTCATTCGCTCCAGACTCTCCTGGTAGTAATACTCTATCCTGACATGACAGATAACGTCATTCACATGAATGGACATGAAAGTTAAGTCTTATGTGTTCTAAAAGGTGTCACATGTGTAAATGTTTGTTTTATACAGTGTTATGTAGGCTGTCAAATAAAGATATAGGAAGGGCCAGCCCATCAGCTCCAATTTCCAGCCATCCAAAATGATCTAAGCCGGTCAAAATGACGGGTGGATGGCTCTCTAGATACTGCTTCACTGGTCTATTTGTGTAAGCACTTTACGCAAAACAACTTTTCTAACAGTTTGGTCGCACAAATTTGACAGTATAGGCGTTAGAGAAGATTTTGTTCAGGTTTTCGTGAACACAGAATAAAACATTAGGATACACAATTTGTGCTCCCACCAATATACACTTTACCCTGTTGATCATATGAAGCCTTTATTTACATCTTATCAAATAATGAATATACATGACGTAAATAAATACTTATGCTGTATTCTAACGTACAAGCATAATATTGCCAGATATATATCATGATGTATTTGTCCTGCAAATATCCACACATAAATATAATACAAGGCAGGAAGTAACATATAAAATAGCATAATGCAAGATTAATTGCAGACAACTGTCTTTGGCTTATGTTGGTCCTAAAATCTGGAATACATTTATTACAAATAACTATTTACAATATTGTACATCTCTTCATATGTTCAAAGGACCAAGCGTCTAATTCTAGCAAACATATGCTAAATTTTGCTTTAATGTAATTTGTTTCATGTTAAGATGCACCCGGTGTTCAGTGTTACAGTACTAGTATAATGTTGTCATGTTAAGATGCACCCGGGTGTTCAGTGTTACAGTACTAGTATAATGTTGTCATGTTAAGATGCACCCGGGTGTTCAGTGTTACAGTACTAGTATAATGTTGTCATGTTAAGATGCACCCGGGTGTTCAGTGTTACAGTACTAGTATAATGTTGTCATGTTAAGATGCACCCGGGTGTTCAGTGTTACAGTACTAGTATAATGTTGTCATGTTAAGATGCACCCGGGTGTTCAGTGTTACAGTACTAGTATAATGTTGTCATGTTAAGATGCACCCGGGTGTTCAGTGTTACAGTACTAGTATAATGTTGTCATGTTAAGATGCACCCGGGTGTTCAGTGTTACAGTACTAGTATAATGTTGTCATGTTAAGATGCACCCGGGTGTTCAGTGTTACAGTACTAGTATAATGTTGTCATGTTAAGATGCACCCGGGTGTTCAGTGTTACAGTACTAGTATAATGTTGTCATGTTAAGATGCACCCGGGTGTTCAGTGTTACAGTACTAGTATAATGTTGTCATGTTAAGATGCACCCGGTGTTCAGTGTTACAGTACTAGTATAATGTTGTCATGTTAAGATGCACCCGGGTGTTCAGTGTTACAGTACTAGTATAATGTTGTCATGTTAAGATGCACCCGGGTGTTCAGTGTTACAGTACTAGTATAATGTTGTCATGTTAAGATGCACCCGGGTGTTCAGTGTTACAGTACTAGTATAATGTTGTCATGTTAAGATGCACCCGGTGTTCAGTGTTACAGTACTAGTATAATGTTGTCATGTTAAGATGCACCCGGGTGTTCAGTGTTACAGTACTAGTATAATGTTGTCATGTTAAGATGCACCCGGGTGTTCAGTGTTACAGTACTAGTATAATGTTGTCATGTTAAGATGCACCCGGGTGTTCAGTGTTACAGTACTAGTATAATGTTGTCATGTTAAGATGCACCCGGGTGTTCAGTGTTACAGTACTAGTATAATGTTGTCATGTTAAGATGCACCCGGGTGTTCAGTGTTACAGTACTAGTATAATGTTGTCATGTTAAGATGCACCTGGTGTTCAGTGTTACAGTACTAGTATAATGTTGTCATGTTAAGATGCACCCGGGTGTTCAGTGTTACAGTACTAGTATAATGTTGTCATGTTAAGATGCACCCGGGTGTTCAGTGTTACAGTACTAGTATAATGTTGTCATGTTAAGATGCACCCGGGTGTTCAGTGTTACAGTACTAGTATAATGTTGTCATGTTAAGATGCACCCGGTGTTCAGTGTTACAGTACTAGTATAATGTTGTCATGTTAAGATGCACCCGGGTGTTCAGTGTTACAGTATTAGTATAATGTTGTCATGTTAAGATGCACCCGGTGTTCAGTGTTACAGTACTAGTATAATATTGTCATGTTATGATGCACCCGGGTGTTCAGTGTTACAGTACTAGTATAATGTTGTCATGTTAAGATGCACCCAGATGTTCAGTGTTACAGTACTAGTATAATGTTGTCATGTTAAGATGCACCCAGTGTTCAATGTTACAGTACTAGTATAATGTTGTCATGTTAAGATGCACCCGGTGTTCAGTGTTACAGTACTAGTATAATGTTGTCATGTTAAGATGCACCCGGTGTTCATTGTTACAGTACTAGTGTAATGCACTATTAAATAATGAGTTAGTTTATTATGAAGATGTTTATGTGTTATGTTGGTTTTTTACACAAATTAGTTTTCATTTCAAATATGACATGAATAAGGAACACAAGCAATGTGTTGCTTTGTTCCAATTGTTACGTAAAGTATACATGCTTCATATTACTGCTACATCTGTGCTATACCATTATGTATTAATAAAGATTACTATTATTATTATCTATCTTGTTTTGACTTACTCTGCACACTTGTGTTCCCACCGTTTGATCTTCTCGCGGATGGCCTTCTGCTTGCTCTTGTACAGCTCCACGGCTGACCGTTCCTCCTCTGCCTACACAGACACACACACACACAGTGGTCAGTCTCACAACTGGACAGAGGTCAAGGGACCAGTCCATAAAGACACTGACCTCATCCCAGCATTATCATCAACTCTTTTATACTCACAACTGGATAATTTGTGTCAGGCTAGAAATCGTGTCATTGCAATGGCGGGGTCTAACTCTTGGCATATTTTAATATACTGTCTCATCTCACTGATTCACGTGATATGCTCTGAATGATATACACAGCAAACATAGGAGACATGTTTTTGGACATAGTCATCTTTTATAAGATTTTGGAATGTTTTCGTAAGTACTTCATTCAAATTGACTTTTCTAACAGTTTGGTTCCACAACATTGAACACACGTGTGTTTGAGATCTAGAATATGGCAATACTACAGAAGAATTTGTAATTTTTTTTAAATTAAAAACAACATAAAACATTAGGACGCATGGTTTGTACTCCCACCAGTATAAATGTTTCTTTATTATGTGAGTTTTTGCCTAGCAAACATATCTGACAGTTTACTAAAATGGCTGTTATACATGTAAAGTTGTCAGACATTCTGTCATATTTTGTTGAAATTCTGGCTCCTAAAAACTGCCTTTGTGACTAAAACAAAAGTTGTTTCAAGTGAGGAAGGTTGATCTGACAGGTATGTGCTGGCCTAGTACGTGTAATGTACAGTATATGTAAACATGATGGCTATGGTGACCTTGACAGAGGTCACATTCACAACTAGGACTGTGGTGTCAGAAAATGGAACAGTCAATTATATAATAATAATAATATACTTAATAATAATACTCTTTATTTATACACTCATATCCAGAGTAGAACTTTGTTCAAGGATAATAGGTAATAGCTACTAAAATGTAGCTAATAGATTTAAATGTATAAAAATGACTGTACGAATAAACCTTCCATCATAACATGTGTTTTGCAGTTTTGCAATTGTTATGATATCTTAAGAGTCTTTGAATAAAGGCTATTACTCTGTAATTGTTTTAATAGCATCATTTCTTGAAATGATATCTCTGAATTCTAAATAGAACAATGTTTTTTTGTAAT